>JAECUM010005145.1:0-38774 GCA_016617855.1 Megalonaias nervosa | reverse complement strand
CTAATCTTTGCGCTTTATTCGAGATTATAACCTTACTATACAGCTGAATCTCTCATTTTCCGTGTCCTCAACGTTCGACACTCGTCTTTAGGACGGTTTCTTTAAAGAGGAAACTTACTTGCTATTTTTCCTCGGAGTCAACTTCTTGGCGTCTCACAGTAACTTAAACTCATTAATTAAACGAGGGGAACTATTTTAGAACCCCGAATTCTGTCTAGGAAGACCCACCCTCGTTTACCATAACCAACTGCGATTACTACTTTACCCGCCATAAATTTTTATAAAACCATCGAAGTTCGAATAATCCTATTTAGTCCGCCTTTATTAATAACGATTCTGGAAAATATCATTTTATGACACCTGTTTCAAATGGACTATAATTTCCTAAAATTTACCCGTGGCTATATAATTTTGGACATCTTACCGTTATGATCTCACGTAAACATCGCACTCTCGTCTATTCCTAACTGTTAAACGAGCGAATCCTAATTAAAATTCAACTGATCCCCCAAGCACAACAGATTCCATCCCACGCAGACAACGATTTATGGCGAATCTAACCCATTCGACAAATTTAATGTTTACGTGTCTCGCTAACCCCGACAGAATGCACAGCGAAATTATCTACAGAACTATTCTACGAAATTTTTGCACCATCTCACACACACACACACACACACACACACACACACACACACACACATAGTGATTCTTTATAAATCGTCCCAAGCTGAGAATTGAACCGGAGTCCCGAATCAGTGGCACTATCGCCTTGTTTGCATGCTAATGGAGTAATCAGAGGTCAGTGCTGTATGTGTCTGAGGGCAAAGAGACATTTAGTTTTGGGGCATATCCCCAACGTAGCTGGTTGTTTTAGACTTCGGTTCCGCTGACTTATTTCGCCAATATTAACCAACACCTATACGAAAGCCGATTCTGAATTCCTGAAAAGCTGCGTCAGCTTCTCTGAAACCGTTTACTTTAAAATCATTGCAACCCTAAGGCAGTTCCAGGAACTGTCGTTGCCAAAGGCAACTTCAGAACTTTCCCAATCCAGAACATTTAAAATGACAAAGTGACGAAAATATAAATTTAACGACCGATAATTCTCGTGTAAGTCGATGTACACTATTTCGATAAAAGTGTGCTTTATGAATGCAATTTGACCAACTTTTTTTTTCCAATGCGATGTCCCATAATGCCCCACGACATCGCCCTCCCCTTCCGATATCCGAACCTCAAGGCCAACTTCGAGATGCCCAATGTTATTACATATTCCATAGCGAGGGGATTTTGAGAAGAAAAAAAACAACCCCCCCCCCAAAAAAAACCAAACAAAAACAAAAAATAAAACAACAGCAACAACAACAACAAACCTGAGTGCTCGTCAACAGTTTCGTTCTTTCCTTTCCATTGCATTAGCAAGTCGGTATTCTCTTTTCCCAGCAGATGGAGGCGCGTCTTTCTACTCCAAGATACTCCATTAATCGTAAAAATTATAAAATGGTCCAAAACATTACAGATTTCTAGACGTCCACGGATTTTTAAATGTATGTAGAACCTTCACTCCGACATATTGTGCTTTTACTTACCAATCCCGAAACATAAGAAATATTTATGGCGTCAACAACAAAATATCTTTAACTTGATTAATATTGCATTTTTATATACTTTTTCTTTTATGTCAGTCATATTACTCATTATAAAATGTGTATTTTTACATGCACTGTCACCTTGATTTGAATTTTTGTTACGTTTTTTTCTTTTATTACTTTCAAATAAATTATAATTTTAATTTCATAAACGCACGGCATGTTTAAGTATCAAAATAAAATCAATTTTACATTACAGATATTTTGCAAGATTTATCCGGAAAGCTTCGGTAATTTATTTCACATGAAGAAAGACAAAACGGAAACCAACAATATGGACATTTTCTATTTTAAAAAACCACCCCCACCCCCACAAAACAACAAAAAAACGACAACAAAAAACCCAAAACGAAACAACACAAAAACAAGAAAGTGTGTTGAAATAACATCTTTTTTAAATTAAAATACATTCATAAACATCCAAAAAATGTTTTGAACCATTTTATAATTTTTACAATATTTGGAGTATATTGGAGTAAAAAGACGCTCACAGCAGAAGGCAATTTATTCCTTCTTAACGACTAGCGACTCGAACCGGCCATACTGCATTATTCGCCACCCTTCTTTTCAGCCTCATCCCCTTCCAAATTAGTTGAAATACATAATCCAGGGTTATCCTAATTCTGCGACATAATTTATGATATGCTAAGCATGCCTCAGCGACAGTGTAAGAAGCATATAGTGTGACCCTTGTTCGTTCGTCACACCCTAAATTCGCTTTGCGTTTCGGAAAGTTTCATGTACTTTGGTGAACAACTGTGTTCCATTCACGCATTCCAACCCTCATCCCCAAAAGAAAAAAATTTAGCAATACCCAACTCGAACGTTCTCTGAAGTTTTATTTACAATTAAGTGGTTTAAATTATGCAATGTAACGCTTAAAATGCAGAAGGTTTGGGTGGCATCGCCCGATGGGCCCACTGGGACTTCCATACAACATACCCCTTGCCTACACGCCCCACGCCCCCCCCCCCCCACGACACTTCTGTATCCGCTTCTGTAGTCCTCTTCTGCATAACCTGAAAGGGACTTACCATTCGATTTTTGGCCGGGGGGGGGGGGATTTTGTTTCAAAGAAAAATTCTGGGCCCTCTTTGCTTAAAAAAATTACTGATGACATTTTATTATCTAGAAATACAGAAATATCCCGGCTGGAAAGAAATCCTCCACTCCCACCAAAGATTAAATGGTCGGTTCCGATTTAATCATTCAGCACTGCACAAGGCACAACGGCGATTGTTGAAAAGACTGTACTGCATTCAACGCTTTAAAACCCACCAAATTATTCAAAGTTATATATTTTTTTTTTGTAGTAACATCAAAACTGACAACACATATAATCATTCTTGTAACAAAAGTGTGTTCTTTGTTGTGTTCTAAGTTTAGTCTGATCAATCAAACCACAAATCTGTGTTGATACTGATGGACACAGATCTGAAGGTTTGATTCACTGGACTACTGTAAACTATCCCCGTCTCAAGTAATTGTGCAAACCTTGACCTTCAATCTACTTCACAGCAGGATCAACAAAACATGAACAAGAGCCTTCAAGTAGAACACCCAAAGAACAAGAAACATCAAGGACAGCACACAAGAATCAACCAGAAATGCCAAGCACGAAAGTCATGCAGCAAAAAGAAACAGCAAGCAAAACGCCGATGGCACAAAAAGATGCACTGAGCCCAACATTATTGATGCCGAAGGAAATCCCGGCTGTCAGAATAACTTCAACTCATGTCTAGGCAGTTTCAAAACTGCGGATTACAGTCTGTAAGATAATGGAATGCAAAATGGAATGACTGCATGAATAAAAAGTTGCAATCAAACAAACCTGATTTTAATTATTTATGATACAATTGTTTTCACATTGCTCCTTTTGTATCAGCCAGTGAGAATGACACCAAGTCTGAAGATAACAAATTGCTTGAGCATAAATTTGAGCTTGAGATTTTGTAACAAACAACAATCACAAATCACTTTACTTTTGAAATGCCAGTTTGGATTGGCTGATTGATAACAAACAATCACAAATCACTTTACTTTTGAAATGCCAGTTTGGATTGGCTGATTGATAAAGACTGAAAGTTTTATGAACTCCAGGCCAGAACACAGTCGTGCATTGAGTTTGATTGATGTCTCATAAAATCAGGGAATGTTTCCCTTTAATAAAGCTTTTAGTACAGAAAAAACTTGCATAATAAAGGTATTTAATAAGGAACTTAAGAACTTAATCTACTGTCATACACTGTTGTTCTAATATGAAGTTTTGAATGTAACTACTTGTATTTTTTCTCAACGATGTTAGGAACTTTTATTTTGTCAAGATTTCAATAAAGCTTAATACAACCTGTCTTACCCTTCATAAAAATAAATATTAGTTTCATACATACAATATCAATTTACTCAGCTTTCTACGCTTTTATTAATAAAATATATACAACCGTTTCATGACTGTTGAACAAAAAGTTGAGAGAATCAGTAGCAGCTGATAATCTCAGTGTGATTTCTGAATATTCAAACTGAATGATACTTTTTCATTTCCTGAAGAGCTTTCCACCTGACACTGGTGTTAAAATACCCAGCTTCGAACTTAGATTATTTAATGGGAAAATCTACGACTGCAGAAGCATGAAATCTATGGCTAGTGAAGAATTAAATTTTCAATCTTTATGATTTAGTGAAAGCTAAAATGATGTTTAGTGAAGCATGAAAATTTTGATCTTTTATTGTACATAGTGCTCAGGATTACAATGGTACTTAATGGATAGTTCACTTTTATTTTACATAGTGCTCAGGATTACAATGGTACTTAATGGATAGTTCACTTTTATTTTACAGTGCTCAGGATTACAATGGTACTTAATGGATAGTTCACTTTTATTTTACATAGTGCTCAGGAATACAATGGTACTTAATGGATAGTTCACTTTTATTTTACATAGTGCTCAGGATTACAATGGTACTTAATGGATAGTTCACTTTTATTTTACACAGTGCTCAGGATTACAATGGAACTTGATGGATCAACATTTATCACATTTTACTTCTAGGTGATATACAGTTTTCATGTACTGCAATTTCAGGGAGTTTAGAAAACATGAGCTGTTAGTGGGTAAAAGCCCATAAATGGATGAGAGCTTTTTCTGAAACAAGTTTTGAACAAGCCTTGGAAAAGAGGTCATTGTGACCCAATTTCATGCATGATAGTCATCCAATATGCACCACACCGCATCTTTCATGACAGTAGGTGAAATGGTGTTGGAATTAGAAACGGGGCATGATTTTTAAGCAAATCTAAATACACCCTAGCAAGTAGGTCATGGAAAACCCCATTTTCGTATAACACACCTCCATCCCAGTATGCATAGTCATTGCAAGTTTAGTCTTGACAGGTCCACTTAACGAGAGTCTGCAGACAGGCATAAACAAACAAATGAACAGAAAATGCAAGGACAGACTGACAAACTGATTTCTATACATCTTGGCCTCTAAATGCAGGGTACAGAGGACTAGTTTTTTTCCTGCCCAAATGTCACATGTCTGTACATCTTAGTAAGGAAATAGACAGTGTAATTATCTCTGTTTAATTTGTGGAGATATGAAAACCATTGGTGAGTACAAGCAATTTGTGAATGAAAAACCAGATTCATAAAACTATGAATTAAACCTCTTGAAGAAGTTTTGTATACAGAATGTCAAATATGGTGTCAACATTGTGAAGTAATACTACAATGAAGAATAAAGTTCAATGGGTAACTTGCCTATTACATAGGCATGGTTAGGTTAGTCTTGGTTTAGAAATAATTGATATCTATGACAGGTGGGTTATCTGACTAAATTATCTTATCAACTTCATCTCTGACAACCTTCACCTGTCCATCTGTAGAGCTTGATTATGAACTATGGAGTGAATGTTCACACAAGAAACATATAGTAAGAAACCAGTATTAATATAAGTACCTGATATGATCACATTATTTACACAGGCAAACTCTCTTTGAAGGATATTAGGAGTTATTACTGAAAAAGTAGGTGATAGTTTTGGTACCAGAATTCTACCTTTCCCTTTGTAGTTCCATAAAGAAATTTAATTTCATGCTTTGTCCATCAAACATATTTTCTGACATAGTATGTTTATGTATATATATGTTTAAATGTTTTTTTTTACAATACTTTTTTTTTAATGAAACTTTCATGGTGGTTCTATGTTTCCAAAATGAGGACTGAATGCAAAAAATGTGGCCTCTCTTGATGAGACCAAACCTTCTGTGATGAAATGTGGCCTTATTAAAGGGATGACCTCTCTAAATAGGCACAAAATGATAAAAATATTTCATGTTGTTGTCTGGGAAGGAAACCCTATAAAAGAGCTGACCTCTCTTGGGAGAGGGACCACAGTACAGCACCCATAAAATCCCTGCAAAACTAACCTATCAGGTGGCAGATATGATCAAATAAATGAGAAAAAAAAAAACCACTCATAAAAGTGACAGTATCACTGTACCAGCTGTAGCCAAATAAAAAATATTCAAACTTTATATATTTTACAGAAGATGTAAAACAGTTCTCTCTCATAACTTGCACAAAGTACTCTCTCCAGCACAGATGTTTTTAAAGTGAGATTTATGAGGTGTGGGACTAAACAGAACCTGCAAGAAACCAACAACCTTGGACAGGAAATCATGTGTCCCCTTTAATGTGCTTTATGAGGTTTAACACTCCAATGACCTCCAGAAAACCAACAACCTTGGAGAGGAAATCATGTGTCCCCTTTAATGTGCTTTATGAGATTTAACACTCCAATGACCTCCAGAAAACAAATAACATTGGAAAGAAGTCAAATTTTCATCTTTAGTGGTTTTTCATTACTCTTGAGGTAAGAAACTGCACAGAACACCTGAAAAACCAACAACCTGGAAGGGAAACCATTTGGTCTGTTACTTCTGACACAGTTGACTCCAGATCCAATAAATAACCCAAGATGCTGCCAGGATTTTATCTAAAAGGGGGAGCTCCCATTTGTCACCAAATAAGGCTGAGCAAAATAAAAAGGGGGGGGGGTAGGAGAGAGGAAACAATGATAATTTAATATATACCTAACACTTGACTATCTCTCTTTCTTCCTGCTCAACCCTGTTAGAGTGCTGTTTAAATCAAAATCAAAACAGTCTACTCTGGTTGAATAAACATTAATCTGTAGATTGTTTCTGAACTAAATTAATCTGTTCCTTATCTGTGCATAAATATTGTTCTGTGCAGAGATCGGGGCCCCAAGTGGCCGAGTGGTCTAAAGCGCTCGCCGTTACAGACCACTGCCATCTCACCTCTGTCTGCGTGGGTTTCAGTCTCGGGCTCAGTCAATGTGGGTATGTGAGAAGGCTTGCTGGTAGGTTCTCGTGGTCGGTGGTTCTTTCTGGGGTTTTCATGGGTTCTTCCTCCACCATTTATACTGGCCACAATATATAGCCTATCTTGTGCTGAAAAATGGCATTAAACCCTATACCAACAACAACAACAACAACAACAACAACTGTGCTGAGATCCCCCTTTCACAGTCTACTGTCTAAAGGGGCATATGCATAGCTACCTTAGCCAAGTTTGAACAAGTAGGGAAACTGTTCTTTGTGATTGTTATGTACAATTTCCCCCACATCTCATAGGGATTGTTTCTTTCATATCTCTGCCCCAAAATAACATTTGTCACTAACATGAACTCTAAAATTTACTTTCTTGAATCCGTGCTTTGCTAACTGCTATGCCAGATTTGTCCATAATGCTGTATTAGGGTTTTAACTGCATCAGTATTGGTTCAAATAGTAGTATTTTGATCAAATAATATCCCCATGTACTTTTTAATTACTGTTTAGATTCTTCTTAAGTTTGTCTTAACCCTTAGAGTGCTGTATAGGTTGTACAACAAGATCCCTCATGACTGAATTGTTTGAGAAAAGAAATGAAAATTGTGCTGCACTGTTTTTTTGGGGCTTTTTTAATTTTTGAATTTTAATAAGGTCTGGTATTCTTTCTTTTCTACATTTTAATTCTGAAATACCACTGACTAAGGAGATTACTGGCATGCCCTCTGTTTTTGTCCACCAAGCATGCTACACCTGATTCAAGTTCAACATTATTTTCATATTCAAAATCATGCACTGGTATTTTCAGGGACACTTTCCTAGCTACAATAATCTGATATATTTAAAAATGTTACAACTTACTGTTATCATCACTATCATCAGGCAGCATTTTCCAAACAAAATCATCATCTGAAAATGAACCATGCTGGGAGTCAGCCATTTGGGGTTTTCTAAACAGCCGATACTTTAAACAAGCATGTGTAGAACTTTCTTAATGAATAAAGGTTAAAAGTAACACTGAATGTTTGATCCAGAGCCTAATGTGCCAATCAAATTTAGTATAACAACCATTCAAGTCAAGTCGATAAAGCCAGATGTGTAAGTAGTTGAGAACCTGAAAAATGACGTCATGACAAGCACAATGAGGCCTCTACTGGCAACATGACTTATGTCACGATAAGCACTTAAAGGTTAACAGTTAATTAAAAATGGTATACTGCGCAGAGTACATTTTTCATATGTATAACTTTAAACTAATCTGAAGGATTTCTCATGCATCAATGTGCTCCAAGGATGCACATTTATAAACTTTTATATATGCAATAGACTGACAAAGAACAGTGCAAAACTAGTTTCTAACTAGCCTCAGCACTTTCGACTCTAAATGAGTGTTTTTCAAAAGGCAAATACAAAACAAAGACAAGACAAACAATAAACACAAAAAACACTGAAATTACAAAGTTTACATTCTTATTTATACTGAGAAAAAGCATGAAAATGTTGTTTTGACTAGTTGGCTTCAACCTGGCTGCAGATGTTGCACACTAGTTGACCTAAACATCAATCAGCCATATCGCATCTGTTTCTTATGTAAACTGATGTAACTGTAAATTATATCCCAGATATATCATTGTTATATTAGTAATTATAGGTGAGTTAATGACTACTGAGAAAAATGAACAAATTATTTAGAATAAAAATGTGCTGGCTGTAAAAAGATGATGATTTTGTTTGTGCATGGTTGTCTTTTCCTAGTCTTCTTGGTTTAAGCTTCTTGGTTTCATTGTTCTAAGGCAGCATATCCAGTAAGATTCCTTTTCTTTCCTGGTTTCAGAACTCCAGCTGGGGTTGCAATTAGTGTTATATCACTGAAATTGTGGCTAGGGGAAGAGAAGTGTTCTGCAGCTGGACTTGTGTCCAGCTTCTTTGTCATCCTTTCAGATCTGTTAAGGTTCATCTTTTTGTGTAGTTTTTCAGTTTCTCCGACATACCTAAGGCCACAGATCTTACATGTGATGATGATAAATTACATTCTGTTTTGCACATTCTGTTTGGACCATATATGTTCAATTTTTCACTCGTTGCTAAGCTTGAAATGTGCTAGTTTCTATTATATGTTGACAGGTTTTGCACCTTTCATCACAACAGGACCCGATTTTCTAGGGTGGTCTTGGCTTGTGATTGGCATTAGCTTTGCTCTGACTAGGATGTCTTTGAGGATTTTGGGTCTGCGGTAGGCTATGATTGGCTTTGTGGCCCATCGTGGAATCTTCTAACACCGTATACTATGCATGACACGGGCATATACAAATAGCAATGAACAAAGGAAGAACCACAGAATGTGAAGAATAAAAGACAAACTCAGAAAGAGAGTAACCTCTTGTACATAGATTATATATGTATTTGAGAATTTTGCCCAGAAGGGCACAAAATCAACAGAAATCACATCAACTGAAATCTTTAAAAAATGTAGAACTGCAAGCAGGTAAAAATCACATCTTCCTTTGTAATATATGAAATTTTAATAACTAATTCAATACTTAAATATTTTCAGTCTGAAAAAAAATATTTTATCAACAGAAAAGATTATGTCAGTAATTTCCTGGTTTGGATTTTCTAGTGGCATTACCTACCAGATTCAAGTGAAGCAATTAAAATTTCTATGAGTATCATGAAATGTGTTGCTGAACTAAGACAAAAATAAAAATAAACATTGAACTAATTTTATTTACGGTCTAGTAATATATCAAAATTCTTTCAAAGATATCAGTGTTTTTTGCCAGTCTTCTTACTGTCTGGTTTTTCTGTCTGATTTTCAGCTTTCTTACTTCCAGTCTGAAGATTTTCAGCCTTCTTAGTTCCTGTCTGAAGATTTTCAGTTTTCTTACTTCCTGTCTTAGGAGTCTCCTTCTTACCTCCTGACTGAATATTTTCAGCTTTCTTACCTCCTGTCTCAGATTTCTTACCTCCTGTCTCAGTTTTCTTACTTTCTGTCTCAGTTTTCTTACTTTCTGACAGAAGACTTTCAGCCTTTTTAAATCCTGACTGAAGGACAAAATCTTCAGGCCTGAAAAAGATTACAGATGTAATGGTATTTCCTCTCTGGGAGTACCCAGCCAGAATTGGCAAGCCAGTATCACAGAGCAGTAACTACAACAATCTGTATACTGATTAGTTAGTTGTGTAGTGGAGTGCTTATTGGGGGGCATACAAACCATGGAACCAGTCTATTAGACAGGATCCATCATGGTAAAAAGTACAGCAATTCAGTACTTTCATCAAGATAGAGTAATGGTGGTTCTCTGAAGTCTCATGAGCACCAGAAGTGTGACACAGTTGTCAGTAAATATTCCCACTAGTTTTACTCAGTATTAAAGTCCTTCAATACTAGTAATTAAATTTTATATTCAACTCATTTTTAAATTGCTAGAAATGACAAATGTTACAGTTTAATAGAAACTATCCATGCTGAGGTTGCAGTGCAATGAAACATTACTGTTCATACTCCATGCATAGTTCTTCCTTTGATTAATATTATGTATTCATTTTTTTCATGTAATTTGACTGGTTCCAGCTGGTGTAAAATGTGTAAGTTTTTAACAAATTCAGGCTGATTTTGACTGGTTTGACATATACACTTTTGTGACATCAACTGCTTGTTGAAATTTCACGATCCAGCTCAAAAAAGCATGTGCAATCCCAACAAAGTGGAAACATTATAAATAAAAGATAAAAGGTTTTTACTAACATGGTCAAAGTCTGAGCCTCAATTGTGAAAAAGCTGCCTCTTTATAAACTGGTTAAAAAGCCTACAAAATATTACTAGAATATCCAAAATACTAATTAAATACTAGAATATGCCAAATACTAATTAAATGTACAAAATTTGAACAACAGTCCTGTACTGCCTTAAAAACAAGAAGCATAACTCTTACATCAATCATCAGACCCTCAACATATAAAAATATGTGTATCTTTGTGTGATAATGTAAAAGCCTACTAAGTATAAAGAATCAGCCATTGAAAACTTACAAAATGCAATCACAAGATATTCTTAATGGTCAATTACAGCACAAAAAAAGGGGCAATAACGCTTGTAATCAGAGTGTAATCAATGATTACATAGGTCACTTCAACATTCACAACTCTCCAGTAGCCATTGTACACATTATCATGCAGAAATAAAATGTGACTAAAAAGTTTACCTTGGCACATTTTCTATCTAAAGATCTGTTTTGAAATCTTTTATCTTTACGTCAGAACTTTTGATTATTTTAAAATTTAAAATTTGAACTTTTAATTGACACCACATAACTAATATATTGTACCAACATATTTTAATACCATTGACCTACCTACCCATCAAAGAACTTTCTTTTCTATCATATCAAAGTAGAGGTACTATAATGATAATAAACAGATTAAAATGTTATTATTGCATTATGTTTTGTTTAAACAAAATCCAGTTATTAAAATCTGCTTGACAAACTGTTATCACTGTCCACCTTTAGAAGCCCAATTTTACTGGTAAAAATTCACCGACTTTGAATAATCTTGGAGTGACATGCAGTAGACACAAACATAGTTCATGCATCAGTAACAACCTTGATTAACCACTTTAGCAAAGACCTCACATGAACTGCATACAGCATGCAGTTCACTCATCTGATTCCTATACAGTCATATATACAATACAGAGTTAACCTGCTAAGGGTAACCTATGTCAACAGTTGTTACTATGGAAAGTTTACCACTGATTACAACCAATTTATTCCTACTTGCAACTGCATTGGTCGGAACAGGCCTTCAGAGTAGATTATGATGTATATGGGTGCAGTATGAATAAATCATGACCAAATACCTGACCAATTTTAGTGAGCACAAAATGTAGGTTACAGTGACCTTCTTTGGTTTTAAAGGTCTTGTAACAGAGATGATAATAACAGATGTATCTAATTAACAAGTTTCATTATTGGCAAGTGAGCAGCACCCAATAAATGAACTTTTAACACAACATTTCAACAAAGTCAATGAAACATGAAAAACAGGTCATGATGAGCTTCTATTTTTGTTGGCAGTAACAGAGATGTGTATCATCATCAATTTCAACCTTCATGAATGAACAATGCCTAAGAAATGAAAATCAAACACAAAATGTAACCGAAGTCAGTGAAATATAAAATAGAGCCATAATGAGCTGCTGTACTACTGAAATGCAGGAGTAGTGCCCATCAAAAACCTACGCTGTCATGACATAAATGCAAAAACTTAATCTAAAAGCCAGTAAAATGTGGATTATAGGTCACAGTAACCCTTTTGGTATGGGTTTAGTACTAAGAAAGATGGATACAATTATAAAATTTAATGATTAATGTATGAACTGTACAAATGCTGAACTAAACCCCAGTCAAATGTAAAACTGTGGGTCACAGTGACCTATGTTTAAGATGAGGGCACAAGTAATCATCAAGATACATTCTGTCGCCAAGTTTCATGATTCCAAGTATAATTGTATCAGACAAAAGATAAAACACCAAGATAGTCATGACCTAAGTGCAAAAACCTAGCATAAACCAGCAAAATAAGAAATGTTGGTCACAATGTCCTTTATTGTAAGGGTGTGGTACTAAAATGGTTACAATCACCTCGTTTGTTGATTTTGACATGAACAGAGCTCAAGACTGAACTCAAGTCAATTAAGCATGAAATATGGATAACAGTGACCTGCTTTTGTGACGAGGGTGTAGTACTCATCAAGATACATCCCCTCACTAAATTTAATGAATTTTGGGATAAAACAGTATGAATAGAGGGTACTGAACTTAATTGGTTATGAGCTAAATTTTAAATAAACTCAACCAAAGCCAGTAAAATATGAAATGTAAGTCACAGTGACATTCTTTTGTGGTATGTGTGTGGTTCTAACTGAGATGAATACGATCATACAGTTTGATGACTGGAGCTGAACAGAGCTTTCAAAATGAACTTTAAACAAAAACTTTTACCATAGTTATTGAAGCACAAAATATATGTCCAAGTGACCTACTTCTGTGATGTGGGTGTAATGCTCATATTCATCAAGATGCATCTTGTAACCAAGTTTCATGAATCTAGGCATAACTGTATATATACTGGGTACAAAAAAATCTAGCTGGTAATGAGTTAAACAAAAAAATAAACTTAACTAAGCCAGTAAAATATAAAATATAGGTTACAATGACTTTCCACTGTGGTATGGGTGTGGTGCTAACAGAGATACATACAATTATAAGGTCTGATGGTTCTATCCTGAACAGAGCTTGAGAAAAAAAAAATTTTTTTTTTATTCTGAACAGAACTTGAGAAATAAACCACAAAATTTAGTCAAAGTCAGTAGGTCACTGTGACATGCATTTGTGATGAGATTGTAGAGCTCATCAAGATGCATCTCCTTTCCTTGCCAAGTTTCAAAATTCCAGGTAAAAATATTTATATTGTGTGCAAAAAAATGTCCTAAATGAAAAAACTTAACCAAGAAGATACATCTAATGTACAGGTACAAAATGCTTGGCCCCCTTCCCTGATGGCAGTTGCTACAAAACCAACTGCAAACTATTATCTAGGACCTAGTAAGAAGGGTAGTACAATAGCTTAGCACTACCTTACAGAGGTGAGCTAAAATTCGTCAGGGCTAGAAAGTGTAACAATATGCCAATATTTTTGGGGTAATAGGCAAAACAGTCCATGAAGAACTGAGAAACTTGTGCACACAAGATATAAAGCTAATTCCTGCACTAAGTCATAAAAGCAACGTAATATTGTGCAAAAATTATTAGAGTCTGATGATCAATAATGAAGCTGACTTAATGCAAGGACTTGGCACTGGCAACTCTAATGTTGTTTTTCCTTTCCGTCTTCATCAGTCTGTTTCATGGAGGATGGACTAAAGTATCACATTGCAGACATAAAATATATGGTTTCTATGTTGTGTGATGCATCATTCCCAAACCTAGGACAAGTGCGTTGAAAGAGTTACTCGTCCCAGTCCTCACTGTACTCAAGAGAGGACACTGCTTACACAAAAGAACTGCAGGTACCTAATATATGTGACAGAAAGACAATTTTCATCTTTCAGGGAGGGCTGGAATTTGGAGATAGCAGAAAGTATTTTCCTAATGTTAACATAATCAGGTAATGTTTATAATGGAGAAACACCAACTATAGACCACAAATTATCATTACAGATTTAGAACACTGTTATACTGAACAGCTTGCAATAACAAACACTTTGTATGAACCCAAATCAGTTCACAATGGGTAAAAGGCAACTGTATGAGTACTAAGTATGGAAGTCGAGACCCCTCTCTCTTCCCTCTATCTCCTTCTAAAAGCATATCTTTCATGGTTCAAAACTCACCAATCAAATAATTTGGGAAAGCTTTCTATTTCTTCTTGTGTATACTCATCTAGACGCTTGGGTACTGGCTGGACCTGTTGGATCTGATCACTTATGTTAGTTATGATTTCTGTTGGAACTTGCTGCAGAGAAAAGAAATGTTGAAAATTTTCTTTACAGTGTACATTGCCAGTGATATAACTTACATATTTTATAGCCCTGTTTCATACAGAACAAATGTTATTGTAATAGCTTTTCCTAAAATTAAGGAAAGAAAGACTGTCTTGAATAAGAAGTTGTTTTAATCAATTTAATGATATGAATATATGTACTGCTGCATCATGACAGATTTACTGTGACATCAAATTACATGGCAATTAACAAATATTTGGATATAACATATTATTTTAATAAATTATATGATTACATTATGAATAAATACATAGTGACATGATGCGCTATTTTAATCAATTATGTGATTAAATTATTAATAAATGCATAGTGTGACATGTTTTATTATAATCAATTATATGATTTGCGAATAAATGCATAGTGTGATGTGATGTGCTATTTTAATCAATTATATGATTAAATTATGAATAAATACAGAGTGTGACATGATCTGCTATTTTAATAAATAATATGATTAAATTATGAATAAATGTAGTGTGATGTGTTATTTTAATCAATTATATGATTAAATTATGAATAAATGCAGTGTGACATGATGTGCCAGTTTAATCAATTATGATTTAATTATGAATAAATGCATAGTGGGACATGATACATTAATTATATGATTTATGAATAAATGCATAGAGTGACATGATTTGCTATTTTAATCAATTATATGATTAAATTAGGAATAAATGCATAGTGTGACATGTTCTTTTATTATAATCAATTATATGATTTACGAATAAATGCATAGTGTGACATGATGTGCTATTTTAATCAATTATATGATTAAATTATGAATAAATGCATAGTGTGAAATGATGTACTATTTTAATAAATAATATGATTAAATTATGAATAAATGTAGTGTGATGTGTTATTTTAATCAATTATATGATTTATGAATAAATGCATAGTGTGACAAGATGTTATTTTAACAAATAATATGATTAAATTGTAAATAAATGCAAAGTGTGACATGATGTGTTATTACAATCAATTATATGATTAAATTATCAATAAATGCCTAATATTACATGATGTGACATGTACTATTGGATAATCATACTGTAACATCATTCTACTGGGCAACAAACCTATTGGTCCCTGCATGTGCTTCCTAGCACTTAATACATCCTTGACAACATGAAAAAATTATTAAAATACCAGATCAACAAAAACAATGGATTTATTCAGGGAAGTAATAAGCTGGCTATGTAATAACTATTGATTACAATCTTTGCACTGCTGGAGATTGTGAGAAGAACAATAAATTGGGTTGAGCCATCTTAAAAAAAGCATGTCCAGTTGGAGGTATGTTATATGAAAATAATGTAGCACACTAAAGTAGCTATTTCTCTCAGCTGGTTTTTCAGAATGAGTGACTCTAATGTTTGTAGAACACTTTGACCAATTGTTCCATTTGGCTAAGATTTAATGCTGATGCAGAAAAATGTGAAGCAGTCCAAATGTCTCCAATGCAGGATGGTCAGACTGTTACCAATATCCAATTTCAATTCTAGGACATCAAGTATGAGTGGTTATCTTAAAGTGTGCGGCTCAAAGTATACCCTGGATTCACATGAATACAAACAAGATGGCTCACCTCCTCTGGATTCACATAAATACAAACAAGATGGCTCACCTCCTCTGGAAAAATATGTAGTCTTCTCATTCGTCCCCTTCGAAGCAAATTCTTTGGAAGATAGAAGTACACAGCTTTCTCTATAACCTGAAGATTTGAAGAGGAGAGATAATGTTGTAGAAACAAAAGACTTTGATTTTTGAGTTGTCACTTATAACTCAGCCCATATTATCTAAAAACAGGAACACATTAGTAATAAAAGAAGTTGACCCTGAGATAACAACCTTGTTAGATTTGTCCAAAATTCATCTTCTTTCTTAAAATCATATTATAAATTTCATGGTATTATTATAAATTAAGAAATTGGCAATATAATGCATTAATTTTAGAGCATCATTTTTCAAAAAGAAAATAATATGGGAATACATTGCATGCAGTTAAGGCAACAGGTGCATTTCTTGAACCAGTGTTTCATAGTCTAAAGCCAGCTTTATTGTCTAGTTACTACAGGGAGGGAAGAACTCAACTGTGGCAAAACATTTGATGCAGAGCAAAAGGAGAGGTGGTTCATTCAACTCCAGCCTCATGCTTTACTTAAATAATGCCCCTTATCCTTCAGAAACATGTAGATGATATGGGAACCATTATTTTCCAAGAAGCATTTCACCTCACATGCATACACAGTGCTTATAAAGACATTTGGTTGGTTTTATCAGCACTTTTAACATATTATTGGCTATACAGGGCTCATACAGGTTTATGTGAAAACAATTCAAGGACAGAATGCCGATTCTCAAGGCGTAACATAGAATCAAGATATAAGCTAAAATGCCTCTAAAATAGATAAAGTAAACAGAATAAGATAAAATATCTGTACTTGAAAGCAATCTGTATCTGCCATTAATTCAGTGGAACTTGAAGTCATTAAAAATTACAAGTACTGTAATCCAAACCGACATGGCGTATAGCTAACACTGGCACAACTGAAAAACAAAATGCATAAAGTCCTAAAAATTTAAAAGAAAAAAAGGGAGTGGAGGAAAAAACTTCTTACATGGAAAGCAGTTTCACTATATTCCTCCCTATCAAGCCATGTTCCATGAAAGCAACAAGAACCCCATTTATACTGACAGCTCATGATTGATCAGTCATTTTGTTTTACTTTCTGGACCTTTAAAAATGTCTGTCTGGCAGTAAATGGACAGACGGTACACCCTTTATAAAGTAAAAATAAAAGGTACTCCCAGAATGCATATGTTCTTGGATGTTATATAAGCAAGACCACTCACATGCAAATAGCAGATGACATTTATTTGCAGTTCACTTATAACTTTGAATACCAACATTTTTGTTTTCAAAGTATGAACAATAAAGCAAATGAAATGCATAAAATATGGTTTAAATAGTTTAATTTGTTCTCATTTTCACAAAATTCAAGTATATACAAGGACACAGTCAAAGTTTGCTTACAATTCAAGTGATTTCAAAACCCAAGGATGTTCAAAGATATTAAAGCTGTGTACAAACCCTGCTATATTACTCATAGAAAAAGAGAACCAACTGCCTCTACCCAATGACACATCAAGGTAGATGACCCACTCTGGTCTGGGCAAGTACTGAACCCATGACCCCTGGATTACAAATCTGACACTCCAACAACTGAGATAATGTCACTCTGTCATATTCAATTAAGGAACTACGACTAAACAACACTGCATGGTGATCAATTAACTGTTTGAAACATTTAAAATTAATTTTATATTAAGTTCAATTTGTGACCACTCCAGTGGCCTAATGGTTAGATTGTCTGCCTCAGATGTGGGAGGTTGTGGGTTCAAACCCCAGCCAAGTCATACCAAAAACTTAAATAAATGGTACTAACAGCTGCCTCGCTAGGCGCTCAGCATTAAGAGGTTAGTGTTAGGATTGGTTGGCTTGGTGTCAGGATAATATGACTGGGTGGGACATCATGCTACATGTCTACAGCATGATGCCCCAGTGCTAGACATCACTGTACACTGCCACGCTGCAGACATCATAGCGATATGACTGAAAAATTGTAAAAGCTATGTTAAAAATCCAAATAACACACAAACACTTGTTCAGTTTGTACATAGTAGCAATATAGTTACCTGTCCTTATACTGAATGGGATTATACACTGCTGAATATAAACACTGCAATGTAATTTGTCCAATACTAGTCCATATACATTTTATACTACACAACATTTCTACCAAAACATACCTGATCTAAAAATGACACTTTCACATTGTGAAGTGACCAGATGGAATTGAGAATTTTAATCAAGTTCTTTGGAGACTCAAGATTACTAGGTACTCTAAGATATATACTGTTGTCAACTACCTTTCCTGAGCACCATCTAAGTTGATATGAAAAGATCGGATGACAGGAATATAGTGACAATATTAAAATCTTAAAATTTATTGACTAATCAACAGTAAATGTTTCCCCTTCAAAGCAGGACTTTTAAATTTTCTATTCAGATGATTTAAGAAATATCTTATTTACCTACATATATGTTTCCCTTTATAGCAGGACTTTTGAAGTTTTGATTCTGTTGATCCAAGAAATATTTTTTTTTACCGACATATTTCCCTTCAGAACAGGACTTTGAAACTCAAGTATTAACTGGATCAACAGTCAAAAGTTCAAATCTCATGCTATCAAGTCTATTTAACCCATATTTTCCTTCTGAATTGGACTTTTGAACTGATGACTCTGCTGACCCAAGAAATACCTTATTTACCTTTGGGTTTCCCTTTACTCATGTTTCCTTTTAGAGCAGAACTTTTGACTCTGTTGATCTCATAAATACCTTATTTACCAATGCACTTCCCTTTAGAACAAAAGCTTTGAACTGTTGACTCGCGTGATCGAACAAATACCTTATCTACCCATGTGTTTCCCTTTTGAGCAGGACTTTCAAAACTTTGGACTCTGCTGATCCAATAAATACCTTAATTAATCATGTACATGTTTCCCTTTACAGCAGGACTTTGAACTCTGGACTCTGTTGATCCAATAAATTCTTTATTCACCCATGTATCATATATACTCGCTGATAAGTTGATCAAAGTGCAAACAACAAAGATCCTGATTTGCTGTAGCATAATGGGCCTGCAGATCAGGGTCTATGTTGTTTGTTCTACTGATTACTCCTAACAAACTGAAAAGACCCAGATCTGCCATCACATAATGCTCTGGCAGATCTGGGTCTGTGCAGTTTGCAGTTGGACTCATTTTTTAAGAGAGCACATAGGCAGGTAAATCCCTTAAGAGAATGATTTTTTAACTTTTGATTATGTTGATCAAAGAAACACCCTACTTTTGCATTTATGTGTTTCGGAGCAGAATGTGAGTGGAATTTTTTAATTTTTGACTCTTTTGACTCCTTTCATCTAGGTACAATATGACCCAACTCCAAATCATCTCAACCCAGATCTGTTGACTGTGCTGATCAGTAAGCCACATATGACATATGAGGGGATAACGCACAATGTCCCCTAAGTAGAAGAACATTTCAAATCAGGCTTGACAGGTGGCAGATGATAGATATCTTCATGACATAGATGAAATGAGGGCTGTTATGTCTTCAGTGACAGTTTTATGATTATGTTGAAGTTATAGACATTTAGTTTTTGAGCAGTGCTAACACTTATGTATTTCCAACAGGTGGGGCTGGCTTAAGAAAAACGGCTGATCTAAGCTTTTGAAATGGTTAGATCTGGTATTTTTCTTATGCGATTAAAAATGGGTTCTGATTCCTCTTTTTGGATAAGATTTAGACTTATTGGGAAGAAAGTTTTCAGAAATAAGCTGCTAAAATTGGGAATTCTGCATCATTTTTAAATATTTTGTCATTGTTACAAGGGGCTCGTTTTAACTTTCAGCCTCAGGATTCCTACATAAATCAAAGGAAATGTGGTCCTTACCTTTGTAGGGTCCACCTCATGTAATCTCCAAGCAGCTGTTTCTGAAAATCCCCCTGGGTAGCTGTGAAAAAAAAAAAAAAAATCACATTAATTATGAGGTACATCTTAAATCTTTTAATTTCTGTGACATTTCATTAAATTTTCATGCTTGAAGTGGATGTGGCATGTTAGTGGCATAAAAGTTTCACAACTATCTGACACTTTACTTGGTACTTTATCATATTACAGGCCCATGGAATGTCATATTTTTGTGGCCCGTGCTCATACAAAAAGTCAGTTCTATAATTATAGTATTATTACTATAATATATATCGTGTATCGCCTACAAACTTTAAACTTTTGGTCCATATGGCCCATTGCATTTAAGATGTCGGACCACCCTGCTTAATATATCACTTTTGTTAAAACACTGTTGCCGCAAATATAAGTTCCATCCCCAATTGGCTAAAATTTTGTGCTCAATAAATATATTGTACATGAATTTAACTAAACTGCTGATAACCTAAATTATTGTATTATAGGACTTGCATGTACATAATCAACTCAATTCAGTATTATAACTGACTAACACACATACTTCCCATATCTTCATAAAGTCTGAGAACACCTCTGTTCTTTTGTTAGATATGGCACAATTATTCTCTTTTACTCACATGAAGACCCAGAAACATATATGTACCCTAAAATGCATTTGTGCTTGCATTTCAATCTACCATCATGACAACTGATTTTATATATATATATATATATATATATATATATATATATATATATATATATATATATATATATATATATATATATACACAGTAGTCCCCCTCTTATACAGTCACCCCTTCTGCACCGGGAGAGTTGCCTTATAAGACGGGTGGCCTTTCCAGAGGGGGACTAAATTTTTTGTGAGAAGTATATGTCATGTACGTAGTAAGAAAGCTACATTCTTCAAAGCATTTAATATCTTCATTTAAAAGTAACATTAATTATTAAAAGGTTCTTCTTGTTATAATAATAGACTTATTTCAACTGAATATGCATTAATAGTTCTTATTCTTGGTGTAAGCCTGATATGTGAGCGGGTGCTGTTGTCATGCACATTGCAAAACCATTCAAAAACGTCATTTAAATCTTGGTACATACATAATTCTCTTTCTATTTGCTCCATTTTCCCACTGCTGCTGAACAACCTCCTTATCGGTTTGTTTATTCGAGTGTTTTCAACATAAAATTGTTTTATTCGAGTCTTTTCTACCTAAAATTGTTCGGCAAGTCCCCCCTCCCCACCTCACCCGATGTCGTCTAGTAGAATAACCGACTTTTTTTCTAAAATAATCGTCTCCGTTTATGTGGTGACATGTTAATGTCTGGTAATGATTTATTCGAATGTTGCTAACTGTATGCGATTTAATTATGCAGACGAAACTTTTGTAGAGCGGACAAAATGCCTTTTTCGTAAAGGAAGCGATAAATGTGTTGACACGTGATTTTTCGGTCTTTGTCTGGTATCCTGTTTTGTTCAAGTTTAATTTCTCTGTGTGTCTGCACAAAATCTATTTTTAGCCTATGCTGACCCTGCTATGATCTTGATAATTATGTCCGGTTGTAATCATCAGTGTTGCCAACTACAAGACTGATAAAACAATTTTTCTGCATTTAAACAAAATGCCATGTGTTTTTAAAGGTAGCGATCTTGTCACGTGATTCATTAGTTGCAGTCTGGTACCCTACTGTGTTTACATTTCTTTACACTAAGTGAAAGAAGCCAAAATGGCTTCAATATGTACACAGATTTGACCTTGCAGCGGTTAGGATTTGTAAACTTGAAAATTATTGTCAGTAATAATAGCCACTAATTATAAAAGTGAACAAGCTCAACATCCTACTAAGGGAAGCCATAAAGGCTATCAAACCATTTTCCCGCTGACTTGTGTAATGTACATCAATACCGCCACTTCTCAGCTGTTACTACTGTTCAATAATTGTAATCTTAACAATTATCAGAGTGACTAAACCGGACATCTCATGATAACACAGCAGTAAGGCTAATCAGATTACGTGTACTTACCTTTTTGTATGGATTAAAATTTGAGTCTTTCTCGGCTTTATGGAATAAATGTGGCTTCTCATGAGGCGTAAATGATATAATATTAACCTTAGTGGTACATGTACTTTAGTCAACACTTCTTTCAGGAACGAAAACCTGACATCAGGAAACAGAAATCGGATTACTTAACACACGTTATGAATAAAATTGGTTCTGGATACATATTACAAAATAAAATGCGGCCGCTTGTGAGGGGTAAATTTTATATTTTTGCAAAAATATGCTGGCCGCTGGTCGCGTTAGCCGGGTGGCCTTTCATGAGGGGTACTTTTGAACACAAGTTCGTCGGTGCCTTCGGATTCTGGCTGTAAGGAGCGGGTGGCCACTGGTGAGGTGGGGCCATTCAAGAGGGGGACTACTGTGTGTGTGTGTATATATATATATATATATATATATATATATATATATATATATATATATATATATATATATATATATGAAACCTCAAATGCATATTTTCTATCATTATGTCCTCTTGGTCCCATTAAAAACTTACCCTGTGTGATGGAAGTATTTATATACCCTCCAGTAGTCATTGGGCATGGAAATGTACTTCGAGTTAATCACTACAACATGGTCACCAATATCACCTGCAATGCAAATAACAATTCTTAAATGGTGGAACAGACATCTGATAGTGACACTATTCATTCCAGGAATGGAAAATGTGTGGCTCACAGGCCCCTACTAGTACAAAATGTGGGGTCATTCACAAATATCCATGCCTGTTAATATTTATCTATTCTAGAAAATGTTTATTCAAGAATTAAAAATGATTAGAAAAACAATCAGATTCTTAAGATGGTCTGGTGTCATTCTAAATTACAAATGACTTAAGATAACTACGTATAATTATTCTCCGACAAAACTCAGATTGTGCCTGGTAAAGACTGGACGGTATATACAGTGTATTTAGGAGCATAATGATAACAAATAGTCCCAACAATGCTTTGGAGAACACTATGATCCAACTCCAAACCCCCCCCTTCAGGTAAGTGTCGTGTGTTTAGGTTGTATCACTTACAGTGACATGGGTACCTTCGTCCCTGTAAATGTTAATAAAACTAACAAATATATGCTGCTGTTTTTGAAGTGAACTTGTCCAGACATTAACATAATGAAAAATGTGTGGAGAACAGAGCCCATACATTAACATCATGGAAAATGTGTGGAAAACAGAACCCAGACATCAACATCATGAAAAATGTGTGGAGAAACTTTAACATTTTGTTACTGCAAAGAGTATATGAAAATCATGCACAGCAAGACCTTATTAATGCTGCAAGTGATATCTGGGCATGTTTCATACATGCCTGAATAACATTCTTGTATGCATCTCTACTTACACAAATAAGGCATACACTATGAGATAATGGCTGTGTCACCAATTTCTGGGAGAACTTAGTAAGGACTGCATTCTATATTAAAAAATTTAGTCTTAAGTTAGGTGGTTAAACTCGAGGTGCTATGGGCTGCAGCAATTAATGAGAACATTTTTTACCACAGAATTTAGTGCAAGTCAACTAGGTGACAAAAATCAATCGTGAATATTTAACAAACTGTCTGTGTCTTTAGTTACATAATGCTTCACTTCTTTGAAAGTGATAGTATTAGTGGATAGTCCACAGGTGTAAACATATAATTGAGTTCAACATATGGTGATATGTTTGGTTAATACTCAGGTCATTCAACATCGTAAATTAATAGATTGACTCCATTAATGCTACTGATGTAAAAGTGGGTGGAATTCAAGTAATTTCTGAAGCTTATGACACATCAATTATCATTTCACTGCTTCTGTAACGTTCCTCCATGACACAAATTCTTGATCAATGGAGCACTTTTCTTTGTCTCCTGATAAAACCCAATCCAAGCCAAGAGCATGATAAAATCCACTCCAAACCAAGAGCATGATAAAATCCACTCCAAACCAAGAGCATGATCAAATCCACTCCAAACCAAGAGCATGATCAAATCCACTCCAAACCAAGAGCATGATCAAATCCACTCCAAACCAAGAGCATGATAAAATCCAATCCAAACCACGAGCATGATAAAATCCAATCCAAACCAAGAGCATGATCAAATCCACTCCAAACCAAGAGCATGATAAAATCCAATCCAAACCAAGAGCATGATAAAATCAAATCCAAACCATAAGAATGATCAAATCCAATCCAAACCAAGAACGTGATCAAATACACTCCAAACCAAGAGCATGATACAATCCACTACAAACCAAGAGCATGATAAAATCCAATCCAAACCAGGAGCATGATAAAATCCAATCCAAACCATAAGCATGATAAAATCCACTCCATTTCAAGAGGCTTACCATAAACTTTAGCACGCATTCATTATAAATGGGTTTTCATACTGTTACAGTATGGGTGCAGAAAGGAATGAAGAGTTGTTAATGGGTACAAAGTGTATGTTTACTGATTAATGATGCAAGGTCATGTACATAGGAATGGAAATCAGTTAAGTACAGATCTAACCATGCAGATTATGTTATTGGACATAGTTTTGGAAATTAATAACAACAGAATAATTTGAAGCCTCTGATCCTGGTCATTTCTTCTAAACGGTCACATTGCACACATGTTCATATTTTATCAACTCAAAGGTTTTCTGTGTATGTTTAACCTCATTTAAACAGTATCATGGAAAGTCTTGACAATTTCACTTTCAATCAGAAATCTTTGAGTCTTATCACTATCCAAGTTATGACTTCTATGCTTTGACACATCAGGACATGCAATTATTGTAATAATCAACTGGGTGATATTGAAATATGTCGCTTGGGGTATATTTCACCGTACTTAACCAATCATATCAGATGTTACAAGTATTTCAGACATGTACCACTATTATTACAAAGATGAAAACAATTACGCAAAACATGGGGTGGGGGGTATTTTCATTAAGAAATATTGTGATAACATCTATGTAGAGTCACTAATGAGAATCCAAGAATGTGTTCTTCATTAGACCAAATTTATAGACATTTTTAAGTCAGAGACTTAAAGATGAGGAAATGTAATTTAAATAAAAAATGACAGTTTCTGTTTATGATAGGTACGAGTAAACATTTTTAGAAATGTGTTGCTTTAATTTATTTGAAAAGGAGAATATCATGAAAAGGGTTTGAAATTTATAGAACATTCATAGTATTTCTTATATCCTTTACAGAGTCACCAACCTGCCAGACTCGCAATTAGTGAAAAGAGGGATAAAAATCAGTGAATTTTGAACACAATTAGTGAAAAATTATACCATGACACTAGCTTCATCCACTCTGATGGTCAGTACTGCATTATATGTAAATCCCAAAATAAAATTAAAATATATTAGTTACACTGATTACATGTACAAATTTATTTGCAGCCAAATTTACTGATATGTGCAAACTTCACGCTATTTGTCATACGATTCTGTGGCAGACTTGAACTTCCTCAACTGGGTTATGGTAAATTTATTTTTGAAACAGTTCAGGTTTCTTGTCTGGTGGTTGATCTTGGTGACTAAAATATTGTTGAAAATTTTCAACACCTAAGGAGGCACTAAAGTTTCTTATTTTTCCTTACAATATGAAACACTCTTTCACTGTCACTGTTTTTGATCCCCAACTGAGAAAGGCAGGTTATATTCAGCAAGAAAACTCACAAACAATGCTTCAGCACTGGTAGCTTGCAGGACTTGAGTAGGTGGATTCAAGTACTCCAGAGCTGAATCTGCCGGGGTTGCTCTTAATTTTCTAATTATCTATATGCTTTTTTGCAGCAGTGTGCAGCTCATATTGTTGCTTACAATGTATCTGTCATACATGAACTATATAATAATAATATTACATAATACATGTACGGCAGATAAATTGTAAACAATGGTATCAACCCCTGTGCACATTCCCAATTCTAAAATTCACGGCACACTACTGTGCGAAAAGCATAATGTACATCAATATTTTGTGGCTGAATGCAAGGCCAATTTTTGGTGTACTCCAATCTATGCTTCACTTTTTGTGGAATACATATCTTTTTCCTTGGAGGTGAAAACATTTTAAGTGTAGTGTAGCTTAATTACGAAATGATATTAATCCAGAGAATGAAATGTCAAATGGTTAACGATTAGTGGTGTCAGCGCATGCATGGAAAAATATGAACTAAAGCAAATTACGATATATACTAATCTTTCAATATCTCAAACATTCCTACGCTCAAATAAGCTGTCGTCATTTAGTGGTTGTTTAAATAAAATTACAGTTGCAATGATTATATACATATGCCATTTTTTTTTAAAAAAATCAGTTGGACCCCAGTCTTCTTCACGAGTATTTGTAAAACTTCTGTTCTAAATACAGACTATATACTTTACAATGCTTGCTACAGGGCAAACTGTAACAACTGGATATAGTTCTACTAACATCGCAACTATAACAGTACAGCACTGTTATTGGAATCAGTGACAACTACTGCTATCTTTACTATTAGCACTTAATGGAATAAAAGTTATTTTATTCCTGATTAAGCCAATTAAGAAATTGGGAATTAATTATTTTTTTTGTATGCGGCGTGAATTAGTGGATCGTTATTGAGAGTCGTGAAATTCACGCCAAAATCATGAGGGTTGGCAGGTCTGCCTTTAACTCAGAATTATCTTTGTTTCTCCCTTTGTCCCTTTCCTCTGGGCTTTGCTTATATTACATCTACTTGTACATACAGACACTACTCAGACCATGCTACCACTCATGGTTTACAACTTAAAGGAAATGCATCTTCCTTTCTGTACTCATTCTATCTGTTCTCAGACTTAATTACATGCCTATAAACTTAAAGTATTACAAGAGTGAATAAATTATACAGTATAAAACAAATTAAATACCATATTCTGACTTTGTAATGCCTTTATTTTTTGATGTTTTTCTCTTTTCATGCCTTATTGCACTACATAAATGACAAATAGATACACAATAATTTGCCAAAAAAATTTATGTACAGTAAAAAAAAAATCTCTTAAGCAGCCAAACTAACCACTTCCCATGGATGGTTGTCAGACACAACCACCTCCCTTAAGCTGCCAAACTAACCACTTCCCATGGATGGTTGTCAGACACAACCACCTCCCTTAAGCTGCCAAACTAACCACTTCCCATGGATGGTTGTCAGACACAACCAACTCCCTTAAGCAGCCGAACTAACCACTTCCCATGGATGGTTGTCAGACACAACCACCTCGCTTAAGCAGCCAAAACTAACCACTTCCCTTGGATGGTTGCTAGACACAACCACCTCCCTTAAGCAGACAAACTAACCACTTCCCATGGATGGTTGCTAGACACAACCACCTCCCTTAAGCTGCCAAACTAACCACTTCCCATTGCATGGTTGCTAGACACAACCACCTCCCTTAAGCAGCCAAACTAACCACTTCCCATGGATGGTTGATAGACACAACCACCTCCCTTAAGCAGCCAAAACTAACCACTTCCCATGGATAGTTACTAGACACAACCACCTCCCTTAAGCAGCCCAACTAACCACTTCCCATTGCATGGTTGCTAGACACAACCACCTCCCTTAAGCAGACAAACTAACCACTTCCCATGAATGGTTGCCAGACAGAACCACCTCCTTAAGCAGCCAAACTAACCACTTCCCATGGATGGTTGCTAGACACAACCACCTCTCTTAAGCAGCCAAACTAACCACTTCCCATGGATGGTTGCTAGATACAACCACCTCCCTTAGGCTGCGAAAGTAACCACTTCCCATGGATGGTTGCTTGACACAACCACCTCCCTTAAGCAGCCAAACTAACCACTTTCCATGTATGGCTGCTTGACACAACCACCTCCCTTAAGCAGACAAACTAACCACTTCCCATGGATGGTTGCTAGACACAACCACCTCCCTTAAGCAGACAAACTAACCACTTCCCTTGGATGGTTGCTAGACACAATCACCTCCCTTAAGCTGCAAAAGTAACCACTTCCCATGGATGGTTGCTTGACACAACCACCTCCCTTAAGCTGCCAAACTAACCACTTCCCATTGCATGGTTGCTAGTCACAACCACCTCCCTTAAGCAGCCAAACTAACCACTTCCCATGGATGGTTGATAGACACAACCACCTCCCTTAAGCTGCCAAAACTAACCACTTCCCATGGATAGTTACTAGACACAACCACCTCCCTTAAGCAGCCCAACTAACCACTTCCCATGAATGGTTGCCAGACAGAACCACCTCCTTAAGCAGCCAAACTAACCACTTCCCATGGTTGGTTGCTAGACACAACCACCTCTCTTAAGCAGCCAAACTAACCACTTCCCATGGATGGTTGCTAGATACAACCACCTCCCTTAGGCTGCGAAAGTAACCACTTCCCATGGATGGTTGCTTGACACAACCACCTCCCTTAAGCAGCCAAACTAACCACTTTCCATGTATGGCTGCTTGACACAACCACCTCCCTTAAGCAGCCAAACTAACCACTTCCCTTGGATGGTTGCTAAACACAACCACCTCCCTTAAGCAGACAAACTAACCACTTCCCTTGGATGGTTGCTAAACACAACCACCTCCCTTAAGCAGACAAACTAACCACTTCCCTTGGATGGTTGCTAGACACAACCACCTCCCTTAAGCAGACAAACTAACCACTTCCCTTGGATGGTTGCTAGACACAACCACCTCCCTTAAGCTGCAAAAGTAACTACTTCCCATGGATGGTTGCTTGACACAACCACCTCCCTTAAGCTGCCAAACTAACCACTTCCCATTGCATGGTTGCTAGACACAACCACCTCCCTTAAGCAGCCAAACTAACCACTTCCCATGGATGGTTGATAGACACAACCACCTCCCTTAAGCTGCCAAAACTAACCACTTCCCATGGATAGTTACTAGACACAACCACCTCCCTTAAGCAGCCCAACTAACCACTTCCCATGGATGGTTGCTAGACACAACCATCTCCCTTAAGCAGCCAAACTAACCACTTTCCATGAATGGTTGCCAGACAGAACCACCTCCTTAAGCAGCCAAACTAACCACTTCCCATGGTTGGTTGCTAGACACAACCACCTCTCTTAAGCAGCCAAACTAACCACTTCCCATGGATGGTTGCTTGACACAACCACCTCCCTTAAGCAGCCAAACTAACCACTTTCCATGTATGGCTGCTTGACACAACCACCTCCCTTAAGCAGCCAAACTAACCACTTCCCTTGGATGGTTGCTAGACACAACCACCTCCCTTAAGCAGACAGACTAACCACTTCCCATGGATGGTTGCTAGACACAACCACCTCCTTTAAGCTGCAAAAGTAACCACTTCCCATGGATGGTTGCTTGACACAACCACCTTCCTTAAGCAGCCAAACTAACCACTTTCCATATATGGTTGCTTGACACAACCACCTCCCTTAAGCAGCCAAAACTAATCACATCCTATGGTTGGTTGCTCAGTTTTAAGAAATATTCAGTTTATATTGAAAATTCATTATACTTTAAATAGAAGTTATTCTTAAAAGAAACACTTTGATTCTTATATGAAGTGTAATGGTCATCTACTGATTAGTAAGAGTCCCTTATATTGGCTGATGCTTTTCTGATCAAAAAGAATTTCTAAGAATCCAAGATAAATCTGTTTCTTCTGTCCTTTTCATTTTAACTGAAGAGTATTGACACCATTTTTTATATTCTTGAGAAACTCCAACATACCAAATATTTTGTAATGAAACATTTTCTTACATGTTGGAGTTATAGGAGCATGTTGGAAGTTAGGACCAACTAAACATCATAACAAGGCATCCTGTGAAACTCCCTTGTTGATATGACCATCCATTCAGGAGGAGTACTGATAACAGAATTCTAAGACTGGACAATGGCAATGATATTAGACATCAGAGCAACAACAATAATTTTAAGATGGTCACTGTGGTGGCCCCACTGGTGGTCTAATTGTCACCATTTTCATTTAGGACCAGCTGAATTACCTAGACATCATAATAAGTCTTCTGGTGACAACTCCCTGTCAGTGTGACTACCCATTAAGGCAGAAATGCAATAAAGAAATTTTCAAGATGGATGCCATGTTAACCTATTGGATATCTGAGGGGAACCAGTATCTTTAGGACAAATTAAACCTTGGGATGAATCTGTAAAGTTTCATGGCAACCCTCCAAGTTTAGGATGAACTGCAATAACAAACTTGTGCTAATAGACAGATTACAGATAGATGGGCACAGATGACAAGCCAATATATTAGCCCTTCTGATCTATGAACAGTAAAGCAAATATAGACAAGACTTTACCATTCTGCAAGAAGATTACTTACTCAGAGGATCATATATAGGTTTGTGTTTCCCAATCAGGTAGTAGGCTATCTTGCTGGAGGACTTGAATGGACACTGGCGATATGCATCAAACAGCCACCAGGTTCTGGCCATGGTGGCCCATTGCTGCAAAAATAATTTGAGTATTTTAATATACAAAGTACAATAAAACTGGGACACTCAAATATCATTCACTTGAATAACTGCCAGACTTGCTCAGTTCTGCTGCTATGCATTATCATGTCTGCGACCTCTACAGATCTACCTACAAACTCTGAACCTGCAATATTTAGGGGTTTTTTTCATATCAAAATCTAAAATAAAATGTTACATACTACATTTATGTATATGTTATGAAGGGGGTAAAATAGTGTGCATGAAAACAAGGAATGGGCATTTCAATCAACAGCACAGCTATCCTGCATACTGGAAAATAGCAAAATTTTATGTGGTCACCATCATTCACATGACCCAAACCTATGAACAGCTGCCCCTTGCTCAATGCAATCAACAGGAAGTGGCAATATTGGCTGTGTTCACAGCAGATCAAAGTATGAAAATGCTAAATAAATTGAAAGACAAAGGAATCACTCCTTTGCCCTGAGCCCTTTTCATTTACAGACCAACTTCAAACACTGGACTTGACAATAAATAAAGAAGAATTTATATCACTTTCATAACATGGCTAACTCTGGCCCAGATCAATTGTGAATGCAATGTAATACTTGATCAGGCATGGATCCAATATTTTTACTAGAGAAATACTAAAGGAATTGGTCCTTATTTGTTGAACATGAAGAAAATCAAGAAAAAAACTGAGCAATAAAACTCTGATATATCGCTCATCATCAAAAATGGCAGTTAGTGTCTGGATATTGAATCAGCATCATGAAATTTGCAACATTTAAATTTCTTTTTTAAACAAAAAGTTTCTAAGTATATTGTAAATAACAATATTTAATAATATTTAAACCCATGCAATCCATTGTTTATCTTGAAAATAAAGTTAATTTATACAGAAAAGCATACTAGTTCATAAAAAAAATGCCTTTTACTGACAATTATTCCCAAAGCAATTATATGAGTATTAGATCATTACACAGTACCCTCCACTCATCTTCTCACTGTCGATGTCCAGCCAAGATGATATCCCCTTTTTAATTTTTCAGAGGTCCCTTGGCAACTCACTCCCTTACTTATAATGTAGTCTTTGTTTTTGGACATCATTCTTAACCAGTTATAAAGGGACAGTTGTACACAGTGTTTAATTAGTAACTGCACTTCAAGCAGGGGTTACGCTACCAGGCGAAGTGGGCGACTAAGTTGGCTAACAAATGTAAACTTCACCTTCTGTTAGGAAAGCAAAAATGACTTCGCCCTGTGATTTTTTTTTTTTTTTTAGAGGTACATTGACTAATTACACCTTCTGACATGCCCCCTCGCCTTAGCCAGGTTTATTCTAGTATTGTGTTGTAGCGAAAGGTATTCTTCAAGCCATCAGTAGCTAGGCCTAGTTTTGATATCAATTACGCTGACAAACAAACTCCTGCACATTCATGGGCATGTGTTTTGATAGCTGATTGACTATTAACCCTTTCCCGAGTAAGTTGGGAACTAGGCCCCTATCACTACCCAATTTAGGCATGTTATTCATTGATGATAAAAACATACAAACTTGTGTTTTGAAACTTTAACAATAGTATGTAAATAGCAATTTGTGTTTTAAAAATAAAATCGGTGATCTGGATATTTTAACTGCTTCTTGTACACTATTTCGTCATAAAATTAGTTTGAAACTGTAAGTGTACCAGTAACGCGTAAAAAACGGCAAACATCGCTATGTCTGGGAAGTACCAGTTTATTAGATTGTCTGTTTTCGTAAATCGTCCGGCAAATATATTCAGAAAAATACACAATTCATAGAAAGCAAACCCCAGGTATTCTGTTATTTAAGATATAACTTTAAAATGCAATTATATTGGTATGAAACGTAAGGGACAATGCTATGTTGTGAAATGCGCGAGAAGCGTTGTAAGGTCAAAGTTGTTTTCTGACTTGACTCGTATTTGTGAAAATACAGAAAAAAGCTGCGAAGCAGATAATATTTAATCAATGCCTAAAATAAATACAAGTACACAGACAAATAAATAAACCATAAATTTGCAATCCTATCATGGACTGTTGTACTGAAGCTATATAAAGTGAGTGATTACATTACGGAAACCCCTACTTCTAAAAAATAGATGCACTCACGTCTGTGTTTATTCGGTTGGAAAGAAGGGTTTAGTTCATATACCAACTATAAATGAGCCATGTCTGTAATTTTATGCATTTTAGTGTGTTATGTATGAATAGTTATGGTAACAATTAATCCGCAACAAAGAAATGAGGACACATGTACATTTGCCCTCATGTACATGGTACAGAGGTTGTGTCAAACGTGTTTATAAATCTTTGAAAGTGCCATTATTGTGAACTTTTAGAAAGTATATAAAAAAATAAATACAAAAATATAAAAGAAATTAATTAAGGGTAGTTGATTAAGCATTTTTACCAAATTGCAATCACAATAATGCAATCCAGTTACTCAGTTAAATTTTGTTACAATGCAGTTTCTATTATTCTCTTTTAGAGTCGTATGTCCAAAATAACTAAGAAAATTTTCTACTAGAAAATAAAGTATTGGTTAAATCCTATGTTAAATGCAAATATGAATATTGGGAAATAGTGGGCATAATTCAAATAAGAGAACACACATTATATATATATATATATATATATATATATATATATTGCGTTTCTTGCTTCGCATCCACTTCTCCCTAAAATTCAAGTCTAGCTTGACCCCTGGCTTCAAGCAACACTTCTAGTATTTTACAGTCTATTGTTCCTTTGGATAAACAATGAAAGGAACAAAACAAGATGTTTTCATAATTTAAAATTTTCTACAACAGTTTCACTTGAATAGAGAGGACTGGTCTAAATAAGTATTCAATCTCATTTTTATGTGCTAGTACCATTTCATTATTCTTTCTTTTAAGTTTAGTAATACTAGTGTTTAAATACTTTATGCTTTTTCATATTTCTCTCTATCCTTACTGATATCACAACATACTGATTACATGCAATGAGTGGAAATAACTGCTACTGGATACATATACATACACACACAATGAAACAGTATAAAATGATTTATAATTTTGTTAAGGATTAAAGTAAAACAAACACATGTACAAGCTAATACTGTATTATATTTATCAGGTTACAGTAATTAAGTTGATTAGTTCATTTATTATATTGCTAAGCTATTCTGTATAATTTAGGACTATTCACTGAGTCTGCCAATCTGCCAATGCAGCCTTTTCAAAGTAGCCAATACTAGTGTGATACCATGTATCTTGTTTTTTTTATCCATACTGAAATCAGTGTTTGGGGCAAGTACAACAGGCCATATCCATGTGCATAAAGCCTGTTTTGACGAGAATCAACATAATTTTCTTGATCTGTAGAATAATACCTGTCCTTTTCCATCAATGGATTTATTTTACCTCATCATGTACAGGATATAGGTAGATATTCAATTATCATGATAAACAGATCAATTAACCATGAACAGGAATGGTGTCTCACCTTTTTATTTGACACATCCAACATATGAACACTTGTTAACTTCTATAATAGTGAACACTGGATATTTTCACTGTTCCAACATACTATAGTCTGAATATACTTCCCTGTTTGTTTGTACCTCCCTGCCAATTTAAAAAACAAGAAGCACGAATGATATAAAAGATCCAAAGAACTTAGTTCATTCACTGACTTGTAATTTTAAAAATGGAGGGGGGGGGACCTAACACAGTTATTGTCTGTGTGTTTCATACCAAACAGACATTTTCAGTGTAAATGATGACCCTGCTTGCCAGTCATTTCCATTTTTCCTAGACAAGTCAATTTTCAGCAAAGGGGTGGATGCATGACTACACATGTATGTACATCGAAGGAAAATACTACATAGTCTGCTTCTGATATTTACAATGTCAAATCAAGCAAAGAAAAAGAATGACAACTACAAATTTGCCCTTCATGTGAATTAAACAGGCAGAGTAATTTCTATGTACATGTGTGCAAAGGGAAATAACCCTCAACTCCCAACATTATGGTAATTTACAAAATGATCAGGCAATTGTCTAACAGGCTGAACTATGTCACTCTGAACGCAATATGGTGCCATGTTAATATGGAAACTCCATTAAGCATGAAACACGCAGACAATGCCAGTGTTACAACCATTCTGGTCAAAGTCAGGTTAGAAATTATAAATCAATGAATGAAATGACTATATTCTGTGCATTTTTTTATCACATTAAAGATTTTCATTGCTGAAATCAATAGGGGATTACAAACAAATGGGGATTTTTACTAAAACTAGTGGTGGATGAGGTTTTTGTGATACATTGGCAAAATCATTGACTTAATGTTAGCATTTATTTTTTAGACCTGTCTACGCTTTGTTGATGGCTTGAATTGAATCAATAAAAAGAAAGAAAAAGGGGTGGGGGTGTTTCTTTTGCACCATGTGGTTCATTTTCATTGGGTCTACATATTCTTTGTTCAGAGCAACCACAAAATGTGGTACAACATTAAAATGATTGACACCACTGCAGGGGTCAAGCTAGACATGAATTTTAGGGAGAAGTGACTTCTCTTTTTGGGCAGAACAGGGAGAAGTGAGAGCTCAACAGGGAGAAGTGGACGTGAAGCAAGAAATGCAATATATATATATATATATATATATATATATATATATATATATATATATAATATGATATAATGTGTGTTATCTTATTTCAATTCATATTTGCATTTAACACTGGATTTAAGCAATACTTTATTTTCTAGTAGAAAATTTTCTTAGTTATTTTGGCCATATGACTCTAAAATTAGAAAATAATAGAAACTGCATTGTAACAAAATTTAACTGAGTAACTAGGTTACATTATTGTAATTGAAAGTTGGTAAAAATCCTTAATCAACTACCCTTAATCAGTTTTTTATATTTTTGTATTTATTTTTTTTAAAAATACTTTTTAAAAGTCCACAATAATGCCACTTTCAAAAATTTCTAAATGTCTTTGACACAACCCCTGTACCATGTGCATGAGAGCAAATGCACAAGTGTCCTCATTTCTTTGTTGTGGATAAAACATTACCGTTAACTATTCATACATAACACACTAAAATGTATAAAATTACAGACATGGCTCATTTATAGTCGGTATATGAACTAAACCCTCTTTCCAACCGAATAAACACAGACGTGAGTGCATCTATTTTTAGGAGGGGTTTTCATCACTCACTTTATACAGCTTCAATACAACAGTCCATGATAGGATTGTACATTTATGGTTTATTTATTTGTCTATGTCCTTGTATTAATTTTAGGCATTGATTAAATATTAACTGTTTCGCAGCTTTTTCCGTATTTCACAAATACGAGTCACGTCAGAAAACAACTTTGACCTTACAACGCTTCTCGCGAATTCCACAACATAGCATTGTCTCATATGTTTATGACTTATATAATTGCATTTTAAAGTTAAATCTTAAATAACATAATACCTAGGCTTTGCTTTCTATGAACTGTATATTTTTTCTGTATATATTTGCTTGATAATTTACGAAAACAGACATCTAATAAACTGGTACTTCCCAGACATCTCGATGTCCGCCATTTTTTTCCCTGTTACTGGTACGCTTAGAGTTTCAAACTAATTTTATGACGAAATAGTGTACAAGAGGCAGTTAAAATATCCAGATCACCGATTTTATTCTTAAAACACAAATTGCTATATACATACTATTGTTAAAGTTTCGAAACACAAGTTTGTATATTTTTGTCATCGAAGGATAACATGCGTAAATCGGGCAGTGGTAGGGGTCTTTCTTGCCAACTCGGGAAATGGTTAATGGTCAATCAGCTATCAAAACACCTGTCTGTGAATGTGCAAGAGGTAGTTTGTCAGCGTAATTGATATCAAAACTAGGCCTAGCTACTGATGGCTTGAAGAATACCTTTCGCTGCAACACAATACTAGAATAAACCTGTCGAAGGCTAGGGGGCATCTCAAAAGGTTTAATTTGTCAATGTACCTCTAAAAAAATCGTACGGCGAAGTCGTTTTCGCTTTCCTAACAGAAGAGGGCGAAGTTTACATTTTTTAGGAGACTTAATCGCCCACTTCGCCTGGTAGCGTGACCCCTGCACTGTATACTCCAACACTGTATTTTCATGGGTTCTATATTATAGCAGCATACAGGATTTTCCAACTAATTTTGGACATGCAACATCTAGCGCTTGTTTAAAGATGTAAAGTTGTAGCCAATAAGGATGCAAATATCTTACAGCCCAATTTCTTCTAAAATGTCAACATTTTTTTTTATAAGTTTACACAAAAAAAGAATGAACATCACTTTTTTGCAAAGTGCATGCAGTTCTGTTGATCTTCATCTATAAAACTCCAGTCAAACTTGCTATACCTACATTGACTTTGATTACAAAATATACTCAGTGTATCATCTGATGTTTGATGATTACAGATCATATACCAATGGGGACGTACATGTCCTTACATGGTTAAGCTTGGAATTTCATTCCATGGTAGAAAATATGGACCAAAACTGACAAAATGTTGCTTATGATCATACTTCTCATACATAAATAAGAATACAATAACAGTTAAACTTTCTTGAAATCAGTAATATTCTTATAATAATAATAATATTAATAATAATTTTTATATATTTATATTTCTTTACTCACACTTCATTTAAAATTCATATACAGTTAAATATTATTTGTTTATAATCTGTAATGTTGTCATTCATAGATTTCCAATTCAATTACATTTGTGTGCTCGATCTGATCATTGGATCCTTTCATTTTTTGTGGAAATATTCTGACAGTACAAGTGTGGACATTCCTTCTCATAGATAAGTTGCAATTTATCTTTATTATAATATGTGCATGCTACCATACCTAAGTTAGGCAAATACCGTGATAATATGGAGTTGTTCCCCCATGTATGTTAATCTGGGTCAGCCACCATATGCTGTTTTATTTACATTGGCGAGCTCCGATTGACAAAGATTGTTTTATAGGAATTGAAAGAGGGAAAGTCATAGAAACTTCACAAATTATAAGTAAGCTGCAGTAGCAAAACAGTTACCAATAAGCACATTAAGTACCACGATAATACAGCATTCCACTATTGATAATTCTGAAATGATGTCATCACTGGCATTCTGCCAATCAAACACCGCAATCTGACTAATTCGAGTAGGTGACTGACTCTGTTTTTATCCCTTTTACCTTTGTCTTTTACAGCAAAAAGATAAAAGTCTAAAAGGATAAAAACAGAGTCAATCACCTCTTTGAATGAGTCAGATCCTAATAGCCTGCTATTCTTGTTTCAAAACTAAATATTTATAGCCAATAACATCTTAAAATTTACTTCAAAGATTTTCTCCAATAAATTTTGAGAAATTCTGTGATGACTCTTGTAAGGCAAGATGAAGGATAAGACCTGAGAGTGAGTAAATCAAATGTTTTCACCTACCGGATAAGTTTGTCAAGCCTGTTGTAACCCATATATAAAAAGGTATTAATTTTATATTAGCATTACTTCTAGGACTCTGTTATCCAAGGTCAAATGAAAAGACATTGTGGGCTTAAATCCGAGTACCATGGAATGCTGTATTATCACGGTACTTAATGCTGTTATCGATACATATTAAAACCGATCTGCATTGTTACAAATTGTAAAGTTTCTCTGACTTTCCCTCTATCTATTCCCATAAAATAAATCTGTCAATCCAATCGAGTAAATGTAAATAAAACCGCATATCGCAGCTAACCCAGATTACCGTAGCATGGGGGAACAACTCTGTATTATCGCAGTATTGTAGCATGCATATATTATAATAAACATAAATTTCAACTTACTGATAAAACTGAATGTCCATGCTTGCACTGGCTGAATATTTCCACCAAAATAATGGATCCAATGACTAACTTGAATACACTAATGTCATTTAAGTTGAAATCCATGATAACAACAGTTGAAATTAAAAATAAAATAAAAATATATAATTTTCTCTGAATTTTAAGTGCAATGTGGGCAAGTATATATATATATATATATATATATATATATATATATATATATATATATATATA
>JAECUM010005144.1:0-25481 GCA_016617855.1 Megalonaias nervosa | reverse complement strand
TATATATATATATAAAATTTGTACTGTTCTTTAACCCAGTAATGTTTAGTATTTGAATTATGATCCCTTTTTACAATTATTTAAGAATATTTTTATTTTTATATTATTTTAATTTATATAATAACTTAAATAGTAAATGTGATGAACTAATTTCATAAAATAAATAAATTTGCTAGTTAATTTAAAAAGAAAAGGCATTATGAAATAAATTTTCAATACATTGTGATTAATCATTTAAAGAATACTTATTTGTTAATGTTATTGTAAGTATAGATGTTTTTCCGTTGAGTAGAATTTCCCATCATTCCAGGCGACAATCGCCATATTGTATGGCGGAAATCCTGGAAGGAAAATAAAACGCTTGGGTTGAGAACAAAATGTATCGAGATACGTTTGATAAAGTTTCTAAGGCCAGATATATGGGAAAAAAAAAAACAGACACTAGACGACAAGGACCCGTATGAGATAGAGAAAAGCGAATTTAGTACACATTTATCATCATGGCTGGAGGTCATATATCCCGACATTGTGAACTATTTAGTATATACGCAGTGTGCCTACACTTTACAAGACCTTAGAGCTTATAAATCTTTGGAAGCATATAATTATTTTGTTTGTGGCTGGGTTGTGGATGTTGGACAAGTCACTATCAATGGCAGGTGTGTTGTGACAGGAAAGGTAAAACACTCCCAGAAGATAAATAACGCCCGTTTACAACCGTGGATAATTTGCGAGAAGAATGGAACAATTATTTCTGGTCATTGGACATGTATGGCATGTGTACGAGAAGTCTGCTGTCACATCGGGGCACTTCTGTTTGCAGTGGAGGCTGCTGTAAAACTACGAAATTCTAAGACGGTAACAGGAGACAAATCTTACTGGTTGCCCTCTCCTGTTCAAAAGGTCAGTACTTGTAAACGCTAAAACGTGAAAAAGCCACTTAATATTGTTATGTCAATTAAGTTTTTCCCAAAACTCCGTAAAAGGTCCATTAACCGATCAACTTGGCATGAAATTGAGAGATTCATAAACATGTTCAAGCTTCCTAACATTACATTTCTATTCATAACATATTTTCGTTCCAAACAAAATAATTAAAAATAAAGTATAATGAAATGCTTATACTGACATTGTAAACAATCAGCAACATTTTTACACAGACTTGGAACATAATATTCATTAAGAATACTAAACAAATGCATGCATAAAATACAATCCATTTGAAATGATGATTGTTTATTTCTTATCTATGAATTTAAATGTGGCTTAAATTTACATCCAGATAATTTTAATTTGTCTTCAGTTTCAATTCAATTCACAGAAGAGTGACTTCACTTCTGCTCGAACAAAGAAAAAGCTACTAGACAAAGCAGTCTCTGGGATTCAAACAATGCCTTTGAATGAGAAGGAAAAGCTACTCATTGTAACAGAACCAACAAGTGAGGAATTGTCAGAAATCTTTTGCATCACTTGATTTGACAGATAACAGGCCTGTATTGTTGTCTCTTGTACCAGGGTATGCACAAAAGCATAGACCAAAAGCCTTGGATAACAAATATCCCAAAGTCCTAACTGAACTTTATCAGGAAGACTTTTTTAATGCTAGGAGGGAAGATTTAATGCAATGCTTTGAAGAAATAATTCAGTCTTTATGTGTAACACCAGGAGAAAGTACCAATTGTGAGAAGGACACCAGAGGTCAAAGCAGCAATAAACAGTGGTTTAACTTCAGGGCTGGTAGTTTGACAGCTTCAAGAATCAAATCTGTATGCCATACATCAACCGATACTCCTTCAAAAAGTCGGGGTAGGCAGATTTGTTACCCATCTGCGAAAGGATTCACTTCAGAACAGACAGAATGGGGATGTAACCATGAAAAAAAAAACTGCAGAAAGCTCATACATTGAAACCATGAGGAACAACAATGAGAAATTTAGTTTGCGTGAGAGTGGACTCGTCATTAATCCCTCTTATCTATTTTTGGGAGCCACACCAGATGGTGTAGCATCATGTGATTGCTGCGGTGAAACGTTAATAGAGACTAAGTGTCCATTTGGTGCAAAAGATTCTCCTGTTTCAGATTCTGATAATTGTTTAGAGACTGTAGATGGACAACTTAAACTTACAACAACACATGCCTACTATTACCAGATTCAGAGTCAGTTGCTTCTTTGTGAAAAAGAATATTGCGATTTTATGGTATGGACAAATGTTCACACTTGTCTACAAAGAATTTCATTTGATGCTGATTTCCGTCAGATCATGGTGGGAAAATCAAAGACATTTTTTAGTCGGTAATTTTACCAGAGTTGGTGGGAAAATCCTATTCCAGATCCTTGGCCAATGCAGAGTCATCAGATGTAGTACAGGGCAACAATCAAGCAACAAACTTGAATAGCACTAAAGCACCAACTTGATATGTGTATGTCAAAAGGTTTATGTTGAAGATGAAGATGTAATTTTCTGTGACAACACTGCCCATATGTTTGGCTACACTTCAAATGTGTGAAACTTAAGAGAGTTCCAAATGGAGACTGATATTGCCCAGTTTGCAGAAAACTGCCACAATTTAAGAGGAAATAAATTTTCCCAATTTGTAGCAGATGGATAGATAATTATTTTCAGATTTGTATAAACAAGGACAGAATGTTACCTGAGCTGCTGCAGGGCAAATGAATGATAAATTATCGTATCAAAGGTCTTACCGTAGATACATCTTGCTTTGATTATTGTGTATTCGCTAATGGAAAATTTGTACATATTGAAATTCAAGTAAACCTAGTCTCATTATATAAACTTGTTTTATTGAAAAGGCTCCCGACATCATTACAACAGACACTGTCTTGAAAGACCACCTCTTTTACCAAAAAAGTATGGTCTCTAAAGGCAGATAACAATGCTATATAATCAATACATTTGTGCATTGAGAACGTGGTGTCTCAAGACAGGTGGTCTCACATAGCACTGGTCCTTCAAGACAGGTTTTACTATATATATATATAGCATTCAATGTTATGTCCAGAAAAAGTCTATACTAGCTACATTTTGACCTTTGAGTGACCCAGGCTGAAATTTCCATGCAGCTCTCTGCCAGTCAAGATGTATTCTTCAGCATTGTTTATAAACTAGAATTAAGGCCAATGAAGGGTGACAAAGATGGAAAATTGTAAACAATATGCAACCTTTAGTGACTGGGAGGAAAGAGATAGTGTGATATACAAGATAAATGCAATATATTTCTCACACCTTTTATTTATTTTCTAGTAAAAAGGCACAACTGATTCACATAAATTGGTCAATGCCGAACATACTGTCACAATTTTATCAATTGTTGGAGTTGCGTCACTTCTGCAATGGCGATAGTCAACTGGTATAGTACTTTGTAAAATGATGTACTTGTTGCTCACAAGACCAATTACTATTTCCACGTGTATTCTGTTGTATGCAATATTTCTTGCTGCCTCTAACTCATCTGGTGATAACTGAGATTTTCTTTTTGTGAAAGCGGTTATTTTCACTTATGCACGCATGAGTCCCACACTTTCTTGAATGTCGAATCCCCTATCGGCAAGTACTAAATCTCCTAGCACACGTTTTTTAAAAGACCACAGTTCTCGGCTATATATTTGTCCGATACTCTTCCACCCCATCCACTAGAGAGAAAGTAAACTGCATCCTGTGGTGTAATTCCAAACAGAAATTTCACTGTGTTATGGTGTTTGTAATTTGATCAGGTTTCTGCTCTTGCCAATAAATTGGATGATCTCTCAATAAATACCTCAAAGCAGTATATCACTATTGATGCTCGGACACCAAAATGTTTTCTGAATTCCATCGGCATTGACATTTGTAACTCTTCTCTCTCTGGCCACTGAATCAAAAACTTCATCTTAATATACATTATATGACTAATGTCTGAAAATGCTTTGCTTGCACAGCTGGGAGAAATGTGAAATCTGTACCCAAGGTCCTGCAAACTCAGATTTAGTCTAAGCTTCATTACTACCAACATGAACGTTTCATACTTACTTTGAGCACTTTTAGAAGTCTCGGGAATACTTGGAGACAGAAACTGGAAAAGTGCCATCAATACAGTGTAATTTAGTCCTGTAAAGTGATTGACTTTCACTGGATCATGTCGTAACGACTACCGTGAAATCCTAGTTTTATTCAGCTTCTCTTTCAATGCCACATTCTCCAAATGTAAACGATTCCGCTCATCACGCATGTGACTTATGATGTCGGGTTCATTCTGCAGCTGTTCTCTGAATGCCTTTCAAGAGAGCCTGTCAGGAAAAATGAACACCAAGGAGCATTACATGTTTCTTTGTCTGAACCTGCTATACAGTGTGATTCATTTAATTGCATTTGGTTTTGCAAATCTATTAATGCTTCAGCGGCTACATGCTGAGCCGTTCTTTCTTTTCTCAGTTTAACTCTTGCGTACCGCTTAACATTTGCATGAGAGGTTTTTGTGTCTGCTGTTGCTGATCCCAGTCTTAAGGAGGGTGCCCAATCTGGATTGGTACAATCGTACAGGACAGCCTTATTACCTGAAACAATAATAGGGTGCATACAGTACATATACATTTTGAGAACAAAATTTGTATTTCTGATCTTAAACAAATACTTGTAAAAGCTTTGGCCTGCTTGGCTATTTATCTGGTTCTGCCACAAGCTCATTGCTAGCTGATTAATCGAGACAATTTTTTGGAATTTCAAGGAACTAATATGACTGATTAATATATACATTAACCTTGTCATTGCATCACTTTGATCAATCACAGACGTACATAATCAAATATGTAAGAACTATTAAAAGTAAGTGAAATTAAAACATATAGAGTTTACTGATTAAAAATTATCGATCGATTTTGTTGTGGCCAAAGCCAGGGCTGCGTTAACCTAGGATGAAAAAAATATAACTTTTGTGCAATAATAGTCTGCAAGCAATGATATATATGTCCAGTACCTACCAGTTATAAAATGATCCGAGCACACCTTATGATGTCCTTTAGATGGGCAGGGGTTATATCCTTCGCGATTGATCCGGGCTAGCCAAAGTGCACGTCTCTCGGTTGATAACTGTTTTGTTTTTGGTCCCTGATTATAAATGACTCTTGGATTGTCAAAGAAGTGCCGTTGAACGCCTTTTTTATCAGCTCGGTTTGTGCAACCCCAAACAACACATCAGTTCACCATTGTTAACGTGATGTCGTATTTTCACTACAAAAGCTAGCCATACATCATGTCGGACTGCGGAATTCTGGGTAGTTGTGTGACGTCATCGGAAAACCATCTTCGATACGGGTTGTTACCACCCTGAAAATAAGCTCCCTTGAAGAGTTCTTCAGTGAATTGAAAACACACACCGTATGCGCGAATTTACAATCCCTATTTCTGGTGAGCAATACCCCATTACAAATGCATCAACTTGAGTGCTTAAATTGACATAAAAGTGTGATCGCGTGTTTGTGTGATTCACAGACTGAATTTATATTATTATCATTAAAATTCAGCCCATCACACATAAATTCTCCTATTTAAAGCATTATTTTATTATTATTATTATTATTATTATTATTATTATTATTATTATTAGTAGTAGTAGTAGTAGTAGTAGTAGTATAAATCCTTCATACATATACGTTTTATATATTAGTTGTTTTCTTGGTAATCCTAGATATGTAAAGAATCGGTTTTGTATTTGTGAAATATGTTTTGCTTGATGAAGAGGAATATGGAGATAACACATTAGAAGAAAAGAAAATTATCATTTCTGTCTGAAATGTTATAAGAAGGTGATTTTTTAAAAAATAAAATACATGATTGAATTAGATTATTAATGTTAAAACTGTTTCACTTGTGAATGAATAAATCATCTTATATAGTTTTAGATACTTACGTTATTAAAAAATCCCAGACATCATAGTTTTCATGTTCTGTTTTCCGTCAAAATCCAGTCTCTAGATTTACCGTAACAAAGGGAATTACTGGAACAAAATTCAAATTACTGAAGAAAGGTCGAATTTAAAAGTTAGCAGTATTTTCCATGCGGAAGAAACTACATATCTATATATATATATATATATATATAGAGAGAGAGAGAGAGAGAGAGAGAGAGAGAGAGAGAGAGAGAGAGAGAGAGAGAGAGAGAGAGAGAGATTTAATTGAACAGATGCTTTATACTAAATCTCATATTTGTGGCGAAATTAAATCATCTTTATATTATTTATTAATATTAAGAATTGTTTGGATAATGTTCGTGATGAGCTTTAGTTTCAACAGACACTCTAATTTCATTATAAGTACTAAATTTAACTTCGTCGCATGTATAACGTCAACATCTCATGGCGACATTTATAGCTTGATTGAACTTAGCCATTTTAATACTCATTGTGTCCTTTTCTTAACTAAATAACAAACTTTGTGGCTTACTTCCTTTTTTATAAACAAAGGCGTGTACGCTCTACTGTCGCAAACGCTCATTTATACAACTGTCTCTCCCAACCAACCACTCTCTCTCTCTCTCTCTCTCTCGCACACACACGCCTACACTTTTAAGGATTATTTGTCCTTCTCTGTAACCATGCATTATATTAATTAGATTATTATGATTGCATTTCTGGATGTCGTAAGTTACAATCAACCATAAACTCATCACTCTGTGTATGTATTCCTTAATTCTGCCGTTTATCAGACCTTTCAAGTACATCCGAATTAAGTCATGACATGGACAATATTTGAAATAGGACAAAGGTATTTAGTTCACATAAAAATCATGTTTTTATCAAAGTTTATTTTGTTGTTTATTTTTATTAAAAAACTATCAGTCATAATTTCAGCATATACAGCTATGTTTTCACGGTGTGTCCGGTACATTTCAATCACAGCTTTATTTGATGACATTACTGCAAAGATTTGCTCGCCGGAAGAGCGTTGCATCATGGGTAAATTAGGGGAAAAATAAGTCAAGGGACATAACAACCGTTATCGAACAGGACTATTATGCAAAACATAATTTGTATTATATAATATGAGTTCTGATGGAATATTTGAACAATCTTCAATATTATATCAAAGTATAATATACTTTGTAAAAGTTAGATTTTACATAACAAAAATATTAATAAATTGTTTATCTCTATTTATGCACGAAGTATATATATATATATATATATATATATATAGTATATATATATATATATATATATATATATATATATATAGTATATATATATATATATATATATATATATATATATATATATAAAATCCTTACATGATGTATATTTTTCATTAAAGGAAATATGGCTTACAAAAGTGGTATATAACTGACACACTGTACATTCTATACATATATTTTATTTATGTCACATACAAATACACATATTTGCCTTGTGCACTGAATTAAGACTGATCACAAGCAATTCTGTATTGACAGAGTGAATGAACTCACATCCCCGCTGTGTCTGCTACAAAATGTAGTTCTGTGCCTGTTATGGCTATTCACAGTCACCTTTGTATCTTGATAAGCAAATTGTTTTCTTTTCTGAATTTCTGTTTTTATTAACATTGATTCAATAAATATGAGACAGAGTAATGATTTACACATGAAAGATGGTTTTAATGAAGAAATTACAGCACTACAAACACATGGTTACATTCGTGAACACTGAACGGTCAGCCATTCACGTACAAACACATGGATTTTAGAGTGGAATAGAAACTAAGTGAAATGATGAACCAACAACAGATAATTAAAATATTTTAATATATTTACAGTTGGCCTAAGTCGTTATTCTGCTTTAATTTTAATTAACATTACTACCAACCATAAAATTGTTTCTCTCTCTCTCTCTCTCTCTCTCTCTCTCTCTCTCTCTCTCTCTCTCTCTCTCTCTCTCTCTCTCTCTCTCTCTCTCTCTTCCTTTGGTCAGTTTGATGTAAACTTTACCATCATTCTTCATAGATCCAGAGACATCGTGGTATGACAAAAGCAAAAATCATCTATGCTCATCTTTTCATGGATTTTCGCCTATCTTGCTACGATCGTCAAGAGACGAGGGCGGGGGGGGGGGTGGACTTTGGACATTTTCATATTTAATTAATAATGATCAGTTTTTAGAACTTTATAATAGGGTTAAGAAACAACAACAACAAAGCATTAAATAAATTACATATGCCCTGTAACCAAGACAGGCTATTGCAACTTTGTATCATTGATAATATGAACACTGTAGATAGACCCCAAGAAAAGTGTACACACACCTTTACGACAAACCGTATTTCTTGCAAGTTACTTGGTGCAAGTTCAGTTTCAAGGTTTTCATTCAGCCGAAATTATTTTTCTCCCTCACTGCAGATTTCTGCATATTTTGTCCCTTATGCATGAGATAGGCGGGGGAAACGGAAAAAGAAAGGACTGTGATGAAAGTCTTTACCATGTAAAATTCATTTACAAAACAGGGATTATTATTACTTTTTATTGTTATTTTCATATGTCACTAATGATTTATGATTGGAAATTCATCATTGATCTATAGGAATAGAACCGACAGCACATAGTTCCAAGAATGTTTATATATTCGTATTAATGCTCCATCATGGCAGACCACAATTTCATAGCAGCACAAGAAAAGAAGCTTTATTTTTTTCATATCTCTGAAACTTAACTTCTAGATAATGAATTCGAAAACATTTCAAAGGTATTTTGAAACAACAACTTTCAGTGTAATGTACAGGAAAAAACATACGCATTTGCCTATGAATTATCAACAAAGCATTCTCATGATAACCAGTTTTCCAGTTGTTTATTTTTGGCAAATGGTGTAGTCTCTAAAGACTATATTTACTGTGTAATATGTAAATATATTTTATGCACCATCATTATAAAATGAAAAAGAAATTTTAAAAATTTCCATTTTTTTATATTATTTGCTGATCACAAATTGTTATCAATAAACTGTATATAAAACATGTTTTGCTGTAAATGATTATTCAATGAATACACATGTACAATAATGGATGGTCAGCTCATTCTTCAATGACATCACACATAATGTTAAACCGAGTCTATATCAAGGAAGGTAATACAATATCAAGGGACTTTTAGATCATTTAACTCTTCAATAATATTAGAAGTAAATTTTGCAAAATTCGGCAATAGTCAATTTTATTAAAAGATATTTTTATTGTATTTACATCTTGTACAACATTCGAAAGAAATTTACTCACTGAAGGTTTCCTTCATATTTGTCCTTTAAAATTAAATTGTGCATGTGGTCACTATCTAGGCTACATTAACAAAACAGTTTCTCTGTATTAGTTTTTATTCTTTAATAGGGATCACTGGAATTATTCATAAGTATGTATCAATGACATCATTTTTCTAAATTTCAGAGTTTTGTTGCTAATCATTCTTGTAATTAATTATAGTTTTCTGGAAGTAGTAATATTTTTTTTTGATCTCTGACTAAATCCCTTTAACTTCTTCCAGAAAATAACAGTTTTTTTTCTGTGAGCTGAATTATCATGCATGCAGTTGGAAATTGCAACCTTCCTCTAATTTATTTTTGTTTTTTATATTTCAGCTAAAGACATGTCCTTAGCAAACCTTTGGTGCCACCAGATGGATTAATTAAAAACTTGTACTATCTCTGACAGGGTTTAGTTAGGGTGTACAACAATTTACAAAGGAAATCCAAAGCTAATCCTATTTACAGGACATATGGCATATTATAGGTTATACAGATACAGTAACATTTAGGGATGCATAGTGAGCTGAAGAAATAACACAGGAAGAATAAGCAAATGTGGAACATTTTATTTGTAGATTTGAAAATGCATAATTTTGCTAATATGTTAAAGTTGCAGTATGTGTATTTTATTTTTTTGTTGTTAAAATTAACCCAGTCTTCTTCCATAAAAAAAAAAAAAATATCTCAGTCTTCTTCCATATAAGAAATTAACTCAGTCTTCTTCGATAAAAGCCTTTATCACATTTTATGTCAGAATAATGTGGGTTGTAATTGAATTGAGACTGATAAAATTATTGAAGTGGACTATATCATTCAATTAAGACTGTTGCGTTTTCACAATGGACTCTACCATTCAATTAAGACTGTCGTGTTATCACATCAGCCAGCTGCTGTTCATGTGTATACATCAATACCAAGTGTCTAGGGCTCTACTCTGGGTATTTCATGCATGGATGGAAATGTTTCATTATGCATCCAAATTTATATAAGAAAATTTTACAAATAAAATGATGGCCACAACATTAGACCGAACAACTAAAGTAACACAAACAGCCTTTTCCAGCTCTAAGGTTAAAATTTACCATAAAACAGTTTAAATAGTTAACACTTCTTTTGCCACAATAATTACATATAATGCTTAATACAAAATGCAAATATTTCACTTTAGCAAACCATTTGCAAAATTATACAATAATAACAGTAATATCAGACATCAGAAGAGAGGGTCTATTCAGAAAAAAAAAAAAGTAAAGTGGCCTGTCAGAGACTTCTGAAGGAATGGGTGAACCAGGGTGTTGATCTTCATCTGGATGATGGAGCATTTTCTCCACACGATTGTGCCACTGTGCTGTTGAGTTGCATCAGTGAACTTCCTGAGCCACTGATGACAGAGAAACATTTTGAAGCCAACTGTCAGATTGTTGGTAAGTTTCCTATAGCTTTCACGGGAAATGATACCCAAGACATAAAACGATAGATTTATAATACATTCAGATATGAGAAACAAGTGGCACGGAATTGATTTAACTGACCGGCAAACATTTTGTTCTAACAGGTTTCGTAGCTTATAAACAAAACAAGCTATTACTTTGATGGTTCCTGTATGACATTTTTCCAACAACGTTTCATTTAGTAGTTGCAAAAGTTTTCAGGTTATGTGTTGTAAGTCAGACACACGTGGAATGCACAAGTTTTTATACATATGCATATACATGTACAGTGGAGACAACTCATTAATTTCAAACTTTTAACATTTCACATTTTTCAGATATGAGTAACATTGTGACACCAGGTGAAGTCAATTCCAAGGTGAAGGACAAGCTGATAAAGGCCCTTCAACTGCTATTTCTCCCGATCCCACGTCAAGACGCCATTCTTCTGAAATGTTTGCTTGACCTACTGCATAAGGTCAGCAATGTATCAGAGATTCTGATGACTGCACACTCTCTCGGAATGGCCTGTCTGCAAGTTTGATATGCCCAAAGAAGGTAAAAAGCATGCTGAATGAACGACCATTTTTAGTTAGAAGACTCATTTGTCATTATCTGTCACAATTACTTGGATTAATTTGTTAATTTCTTTGCAAAATGTACCTATGGAAGATATCTCTTAGAAATAAAACAAACAAACAAGTAATGTTTAAACATCATAGATTGCAGATTCCTGATAAAACAATTTGGGAAATACAGTTTCAGTTCAACTAGAGTTCCAGTTTTAATGTGCTGCTTTACTTTTAAATCGAAAGGAGAATTATGTTATGTGAATGAACGCAAAAGAGCAGAACGTAAATGTTAAACAACTGATAAAAGAACAAGAAAATTTGCTTGCTATGAGTGAATAACATATATATTCCATCTCATGCGTGAAAAACGTTGCCATTCATGAAAATACTGCGTTTTCACCCACCCATTCTTTCTTTCAGAGGCAAACTTAGTTGCAACGCTAGTCTTAACCGTATTACACATTTTGTCTTTTATTTAAATTGTCCATGTTTGAAGTTATCTGCCTGAATCATAATTAATAGGGACAGGTGAAAGTTGTGTGCTTGAATCATACTTAATTGGGACAGGTGAAAGATTTCCAATTACTCTGAAGTCCAAGTTTTCTAAATTTTAATTAAGAATACTTTCAAACTCACGATTAATGCTATTTTTTAAATTTAGTTCAGAATACTTCTCTTTCCAAAAAAAAAATATTTATTAGATGAATTCTTTGTATCCAAATTCAGTTAATGCAATATAGTAATTTACAGCCAGTTAAAATTGTGTTATTTGTCATTATCAAATGTTTAGAATTAAAACATGGAGAAAGTGAAATGTATGTCCTTCTTGTATATGCTCACTTATAAGTTAGGTGTAACTGACACAACATATATCCAGATCAAACACTGCGTAATGCACCGGAAGATCTGGGTCTGTGCAGTTTATTAGGAGTAATCAGTAGAACAAACAGCGTAGACCCTGATATGCAGGCACATTATGCTATGGCAGATCAGGATCTTTGCTGTTTGCAGTTTGACTAGACTTATAAGTGAGCACACATGCATCCAATTCCTTTTCATTGCACCAAGAGAGTGATCGATTTCAACATTGAATCAAAACTGATGAAAAACGTTAGTCTTTGATTTTATTTTTCAGTTGTCTCCCTTGGAGTTTCATTCCATGTCAGAATTATTCATCAAGACTGTCTCCTTCATGATAGATAACGCACCATTTCTATTCAAGGTATGTATTACAAGTTTATCATTTGCTAACTACTTTAATATAAATGATCAGGATTTTTCTGACGTTCTCCAAATTTAATTCAAGTTTAAAACTGTAAATCCATTTCAACCATTCCTGTTACATTTTTAAAGTTTCATAAATTTAATTCATTTTGATGTTCTATGTTCAGCAGCATTATTACGAGATTTGTTGACCTCAGTTTGGCAGGTGGTGACTCATTTTGAATTATGGTTAATTGCATCCTACCATCAGATCTGTAATAAGAAAGGAAAAGAAAAGAAATAATTGAATTGTCTTTCTTTTTTCATACGTTTAATAATATTTTGTTATTTTGTAGATCGTTTGTTGGCTCATCATAAAACATTTGTGTATGTTGGTGGGGGGAGTGTATTTTTTGTTTGTGTTTTCCTTGTAGTGCCTTCTTGCTTGTTTGGGGGTACTGTTGTGAAGATTCATACGTTGTTGTAAAATTTGATATTTTAATTGATATAATTTAATTTTTATTTTCTCAAGAATCCAAGAGAGATTCCATTGGATGTGGGAAATTTTCTGGTGAGAAATGGAAGAGACCCATAATAATGTGTTTACGGAGGAGTCTGCTCTGCAACACACAAATTTTCATCTCAACATACAGAAAGTAAAGGTATTAATAAACATGTGAACTATATTAGATCACCATTGAATAATATTAAAGACTATTCCTGTGATGGTTATTATCATTGTCACACCTCCTACACAATTGATGATAAGGAATTCATATCTTGCATTATGATGCATTGGGAGGTTAGATGGCCTGTAATGTGCACTATGCTTTTTTAAGTTTTGATCTACCTCCTTGGGGAACGGGTAGGAGAATGGGGTTGTTTCATATAAGATTGACTATCTTGCATGTCTTTGAAAGACTGTGTACAGGTTTATTATCACTGACCTATCATCACACATCAAAACAGATTTTGTGTGATACCTATGTGTGTGTGTTGTGTGTCTATGTGTGTGTGTGTGTGTCTGTGTGTGTGTATATGTGTGTGTGTGTGTTGTGTGTCTATGTGTTAGTGATTTTGTATGATACCAGTGAGTTATGTGCTGGGGACAAAACTTGAATACTATTGACCCTATCCTATAACCATGTATGTGTGTGTCTTTGTGTGTGTGTGTGTGTGTGTGTGTGTGTGTGTGTGTGTGTGTGTGTGCGTGCGTGCGTGCGTGCGTGTGTGTGTGTGTGTGTGTGTGTGTGTGTGTGTGTGTGTGTGTGTGTGTGTGTGTGTGTCTATGTGTGGGCTAAGTTTAATAATTAAGTAATTACAATTTCTTTATTAAATCCTACATTTATTATAGTGTCTAAGTTTATTAATATGAATATTATTAATTTTCATAATGCCAAAGCTAGACATCAAACTGTATTGTCCATGCTTCTGTCTGCTCTGCATTGTTTCACTGTCATATTTAGGGTATTACCAACAGTTGTCACGGCTGATCAGCATTGTTTGACTGGCATATTTTGGGTACTACCAACAATGATCTTAGCATGCATTGTTTGATTGGCACATTTTGGGTATTACCAACAGTGGTCTTGTCATGCATTGTTTGATTGGCATATTTTGGGTATTACCAACAGTGGTCATGGCTGATCAACAACACAGATATATATGTTAAGTCTTTGATCTGTAATTCGTTTGTAACCAATAGCAACAAATCATGGCAAGGTGAGGTGATTAATTGGCAAGTGTTAAAACAATTATCATGTTCATACTTGTGAGGCATATTAACTAGTCTATTATCAATCCATTTTTTAAACATTGCAGCATCACATTTCACATTTGCAGAGAGAAAATCCTCAGATGCATTGGAACCCTCTCAAGAGACTCAAGTGGTACATGAACAGCAGTATGCTCATGTACAAGCCATGCCCAGGTTTTCAAAGAAAAAGATATTGCTCAAACAGGTTGGTTTTCATTTAGATATATGCACAATGATACAAATTGAATGTGCATAAAAACATCTCAGTGAGGTTGTTGTTGTGTTGAGGTTTAACACCATTTATCAGCACATGAAAGAATAGCATGACAGCCTGTGTAACAGATGGAGGAGGGAGCAAGGAAAATTTCAGTCAGAACCTACTTCTCGTGGGAAGCTGCTGGCCATTTTTACATATACCCACATTTGCTGTGCCCAAGAGTCATAACCACATGAACAGAAGTGAGATAGCAGTGATCAGAAAATGTGAGCACTTTAGACCACTCAGAAACCTGGGGCCCCTCAAAGAGATCAATCATGGAATAAACGAAAGTTTTGCTGTGCTGAAATTTTTATTTTGAGTGTGCATAACATAAAATTTAGTGTTAAAATGTCACGAAAAGAAAATTGCATCAGTTGGCACAGAATATGCATTTCAACTATATAAACATGGGTGTATTGTCCAGAAATAACAAAATGGATAACCACAGTTGTTCAATAAATTTTAATTGCTATAAGTTATAATTAATACCATATTAATTTTGGGACTATAGTAAAGGTTCAGCTGAATAGTGCCATCATCACAATTAATGAAACAACATTTAATTGTGCTGGTAAAATTAGAAAGTTGTAAACTTTGAAATTTAATACTTCTTGATAGAATGGAGAGACACAACACTACACAATGTACTTGAACACAAGAATGTTTAATTCTTTAAAATGATTTTTATATCTTAATTTCAGTTTAACTGTGTCAATGGGTATTCTGCTTGCAAGGGAAATCACTCTAGAAGCCATTCATTTGGAGAGTTTCTAAAGGTAAAAAACATTTTCATCCTAGTTACCTTACTGTATGTTATACGATCCACTGTCTTGTTCACTTATTTAATTTAGTCATAGTATTGAGAAGAAAGATCATAAATTCTTAGACAGAATATTTGAATACATCTTATAGATCTTAAACAATGAACCCAAATTTCCAGTATACTTCCATGTGCATGCATGTTTTAATCGGAGAAGCTACACTAGATTCATCAAATATATACACACACCCAAACATGTCTAGACACAACAGCACCAAACTAAGTCTCAGTGAAACATGTTATGTTGAAATATTTGCTTATCTTATACCAATGCATTTTTTGTTTTACAGAAACATTTTTTTTTTTTCTGCTGAACAAACATTAACATCACAATGCCTTCAGTGAGGAAGTGGAATCCTGTGGCATGGATCTCAACTGGGACATTAAAAGGTATGTTTTTAATTGAAACTGATCTTTATACGCCTCATGGCATAAACACGGCCATTTCAATTGTGCAGTTTTTGTTGATGTTAAGAGAAGAGAAAAAAAAAATATCCCACTGAAAACATGAACTAGAACAATGATTATTAATATAATAAATTCATTGTGTTTTTTGATCATGACTAGTGCTGCTGTCCTAATTGAATTTAAATTTCAGTCATATCAAATTTGAAAATGTCATTATTATAGTTTTATGTTCCTATTATATCAGTGGAGGTGGGTATATTCATCGATTACATCACTCTACTGTAAACGTGCTACTCTTTTTAAACTGAACTTAGAAAGAGGATAAATGCAGATTTTAAACGTTGATGTGCCACCTTCATGTTGTAATGATTTGACGTAGTTAATAGTACCTGAAAATTAAAATTTCTTCCTTGGAAATTGCATGAATATTGTAGCACAATGTCTGCCATGAATAATAAATAAAACTGAATTTAGCTTTGCCAGGTCATTGTTCTAGAAATCCTCGTCATTCAAACTTAACGGCTTATTTACAGTTACGTATCCTTTCATTCAATATTAACGTTAACATTTTTTGTGGTGTGTTAGCAACTGACTGAATTATTATTGGGATAGACTAATTCTAATGATAAACATTGTAAGAAAGAAAAGAAAAGGGTAAAAATATAATTTTAAATAAAGTAAGGATGCTTTTGACAAATAATGTAGAGTACACAAATTGAAAATAAGATGTAAAAATAAGTAAGAATTTATGGGGAAAATAACCAATGTGTTCATTGTATTTGCATGTGAAGTTGGTACATACCCAACATGCCATGTTTAACTATATATCAAAAAGAGAGTCAAAAGAAAGAGAAAATTAAATGTATACAAATGAAAATAATGGAAAATCAAAATATGTTCATTGAACAAGGCAAAGCCACTTATGACATATATTTTATGAAAACAGTATTTAGTCATTAATACACAACACTGCAAACAGTATTTTGTAATGCAACACACTGAAAACAGTATTTATTAATACAACACACTGCAAACAGTGGTTATTAATACAACACACTGCAAACAGGATTTATAAATACAACACACTGCAAACAGTATTTTTTAATACAACACACTGCAAGCAGTATTTATTAATACAACACACTGCAAACAATACTTATAAATACAACACACTTCAAGCAGTATTTAGTCAGTAATACAACAAACAACAAGACTGTGAACTTCCTAAGTTCTGATTCTTATAATGTAACCCAGCTTTCAGGAGCCTGATATAAAAAATTAAAAATGGTACAGTGTGATGTACCACAGCTCACAGGAACTTTAAATGATAATGTCAACATCATCGATTGTGATGTACATCACCTTCCAAAACCTGGACACTATTTTCTGAATAAAAATTCAAATTGAAACATCATGCCTGATTCCTGAAATAATTATATTTTCAATCTATAAACCTCATAATAAGGAAACTTATAAACATAAACAGAGGTACATAACATATGCATTTTGTTTTTTTTTTGAATTAATCAAGGTGATTAATATCCTTATTCATTTTGTCCGTATGAATATCATACGTACATATAAATAATGTTTTCCCTAACAATGATTGAGATAGATAGATAGATAGATAGATAGATAGATAGATAGATAGATAGATACTTTTTTATCTCTGATATTAGGCTTCCCTGGGGGATGGGAAAGAAGGCTGTACTAGATGCACATTGCATGCATGTCATGGGAGTTTTAATACCCTATTTAAGATAACTGCAAATTTGATTCAATTGATTTGAACTAGTTATGGTATTGGGGGAATAGTGATGAAATATATACATTTTTGTTTTCCAAAAGGTAGTTTTTGTTCACTTTGCTTCTCTATGTTTGATCCTGTCTGTCACATATTTGAAAACTCTTAATATCGGAGAGTTTGGTGGTCTTGTTTTTTTTTCTGGGTTGGTATAATCTTGCAGAGCATTATTGTAACAGTTTATCTGTCCTATTTAAGTTTGTGAAAAGGTACTTTTGTAATTTTCCCATCCTGTTTTCATTTTCAAACAGGTGAAGCAATTTCTTCTCATAATTATTTAATTTCAGTTTTAGTTTTAGTACTTTCATAAATCATTTTTACTTCTGGCATGTATATATCCTTTAATTATAGAACACAAAGCATTAGAAGACTAATTATCTCCTTTATTCTTACATTATTTTACAGCTGTCCATAATGACACCAAGATCTAGGACTCCCATAATGTTACTGAACTTTCACAAGAAATATTGGGAAACTTACGTGTGATCGTCTCAACAATGACACTGAAAGAGTGTTGGACTGCATAATGACAGTCCAGATAAGCTTAACTAATATGTGATCGCCTGTGATGTTAGGACCGGTCACGCCAATTTTGTTGTTGTTTTTTCTCATATAGTGCTATAGTATATTTGTGTTTAATATACATTCATCACTGTAAATACGAGTTGACATGATATAAATTTATCTATATATGGACAGTTACATTTTTCTATAAAATCATGCAAGTAATAACAGCAGTACAGTAAAGTTAGTTGCAAGGTTAAGAATGTTTTGTAGTTTATTAATTTATATTTAATTCACATTAGTTTGAGGACCTAATACATTTCCATTTCTGAAACATAGAAAAATAACATTATTTGTTAAGTGTTTCATTGTGTGTTGGTTTTACTTCTTTCTGTTACTTAGTTTAAGACCATTGTTATGAGTCTATGCTCTTAAACTAAGTAACATAAAAGAGTGTAAAGCAACAAGCTTTCTAAAATTGAACAACTAATTTATTCCCCTAGAATACAAAGTGAGAATGAAAAAAGAACTTACAGTATTACAAATTAAATCCCAAAATAATTCTAGAATTACAGACAAAAGTAATAATAATTTAAAGATTTGAACTTCAGTAGAAATCCAAATTAAGTCTAATGCTGAAGATGCTGCTGTGCCTGTGGCAGAATGTACTGTGTTGTTGTACCAACAGTTGTTTAGTGCAACACAGTAATATAATTCCAGGTTTTATTTCACTATAAATCCCAATGAATTTCTCGGTGCAAGAATATTATATTTTTGTTCACTTTGCATTTCCAGTGTTATCAATAACTGAGTTAAATAATCTGAAGAAATAAATTCCAGCCCAAATGAACACTTAACACAATAATAATACAAATTGATTCTGCTAGACCTTAAGCACAAATAAATAATCTTTCCATGACAAAATTATATTATCTTTCACTTGACCTCAGGTCACAATTAACATTTTCCAAAAGGAAAGCATTATCTAATAGAAAATAACCTTCTAGAGAATTCGTAATATTTACAAAATGAAATATTAGTTATTATCGCTAAGTCCATTACAAAAATTATATGAACAATGTCAGGTGCATTACAATAGCATATAATGAAAAACAAAGAATAAAACAATAACTAAAAAACAATGCACAGAAACTCAACACTGTTAACATTACTCCAGATCAACTAAACTTCTTCCAACCTCAACTCATGAGAAGCTTTTATCTTTTCTGAAGTTGCTTTTGCTAAGATTTTCTGGCCTTAGAATTATCGTCAGTTTTAGCTTCATAACCTTCCATTAATTTCAGATTAAATTCAAGCTTTAGTAAATAGTTTTTTTAAAAACTATTTTCAAGTTTATTTGCCTTGGAAAGTAACCGGCCCAAGTTCAATGCCTTCTGCAGAAATGAAATCCTAACAACCCTCATCGCTCGTGATCATATCTCTGTTTTGCATAAAAAGAACCTTGTTAATAAAAAAAAGACTGCTCTTATTGCTGCTATTCATATTACCAGCCTAAAACACAAAACTCCCCGTTTAAATAATCTTTTCTCAACTCTGTAAATGTACACGATTATAATCATAAATTAGAACAAACGTTATTCATCAACAATGCAATTTCTCTATAGTAAATCTGACACAGACTGTCCTGTTGGCTTCTTTCAAATCTTTATTAAATGAATCATGCATATCAAATTGTAACATTTAAATAAACAAACTCCTGAAGACCTTTGTATAATATATCTCCATATTGTTAAGTGAGACGGCTATCGATTCCACAATTGGTTGCAGGACAACAGAAGGATTGCTGCTTGATTTATTTTGCATATATGACTTCCATAATTTATTTCGACTAAAGGTTTCATGAAGACAAAATGCACTTCCTATATATAATCAGAGATCAGATGGTAAGCCTCGACTCTTCAGAGCTGAATAATTCGTGATTAAAAAGGATTTGAGCCAGTTTAGGTGTCCTTTTGCGTTTCATGTGTATTTCAGTGCGACATCAACGTGCATGCTCAATTTTTTAAAGTCAAGCCGAAACATAAGGAATGGGTGACAGCTATACTCAGTGGCTCAGGACATAAGCTGTGCTTTTTTCCAAATGTTTGACAAGTAGCCCATGCTTTTTGCAAAATTATTATTTTGTGGCTTATTGCTTACGCCAAGGTCTATTGAGATGTGCTACAATCGAAATGAATCAAAATAATAGTAATAAAGTCTAAAGTGGTAGAATTACATCAAAATATTTTTTTTCAAAATAAGGAAACCCCAAAACATTGTATCTGTGTCATTTTTAAAATAGATATATTTTTTTAAAAATTGAAAAATATCTGCTTCAAACTGGAAAGTGTATCATATGATATAACAAGTGACCCATGAAATATAATTTTTGATACTACTGAGACACGATTGCGAGAAACAACTCTTTAATAATATTGCTACTCAAATGTTCTTTGATATGGTTGATCATTGCTAACTCGCATTTTTATATATGATGCAAGTCTTGCATTGTGATCAATTGGAAACCTCACTTAATACTTCTAGTCATTTGGATGTTATATCGGTTTGCAAGTTTTCTTTTAAATTGCCCGATACATATAAATGCATTGAATTTTATAAAGACTCTAATCACTAATGTACTCTATTTTTATTTTGCTCTTGGCTGTGTAAAAATTGTTTTGCACCCACCCGGTATGAAAGTACCTTGTATTGGAACTTGTGTGTGTTTTGGATTTTTAACGTAGCTTTAACACGTTTTCAGTCATATCGCTACTATGTCTGCAGTGTGGCAATTTACAGTGATGTCTAGCACTGGAGCATCATGCCGCAGACATGTAGCATGGAGTCCCACTCAGTCACATTATCCTGACACCAGGTCAACCAGTTCCAATACTAACCTCTTAATGCTGAGCGCCTAGCGATGTAGCTGTTTGTACCATTTTTAGAAGCCGTTGGTATGACTCGGCCAGTGTTCGAACCCATGATCTCCTGCAACCGAGGAGGACACTCTAACCACTAGGCCACCGGAGCGGTCACTGAAACGTTTCTCTCAAGAACATGCCTATAAGCATGTCATTTGATTGTTCAGAAGTTTATACTTATTTGAAATTGCGCAGTGCGCATGGAGCCATCCGGTGTACATACTAACGTATTTTCTCGAATGTTAGCATCGAGGTCTAAGGAAAATGAGTTAGCGGGTTGCTTCCTGTAAGTGCAGAGTTGCAAGTTGAAATGAAAGACAAATTAATCACTCATTTGTTCGTGTCAGCCTGGTCTAAGGCCAAAATTAATGCAATAGACTTTGCAGTCAAAAAGAACAGAAAAAAAAAAAAAATTAAATTACACTTCTACTGATGTGTGAAATATATCCTAGCAACCAAGACGGGAAAACGACCTGGTCTCTGATAAAAATCAATGCACTTTATTCATGGAATTTCAAAAATCAAAATTTAGTCTGATTCATGCCAAAATAATAAATGCCGCCAGTGCGAAAATGTCTGATAGATCGGATATAATTATCCTTGACTTTCAAATGGTGGAGTTGTATATCTCCGCATATTTGTTATTATTCATGTTACATACCATGTTTTGTGTGTGTACCAAATGAATTGATTGACACCAATGCTATTCAGTTATTCCATCTGAAAATCATCAATGTATTAGACTATGTAATCTATCAATCTAGCTATCTATCTATCTCTGAGGTAGAAGAAAATCCTGTGCCTTTATTTACTCTTGTTTATCTATCTTATCTATATATATATATATATATATATATATACTCTGAACTCATAGAACTTTTCCAATTATATGTATGGTGAAGGGTGGCACGCAGAGGGCTAGATCTGCAAAATACAATAAATACGTGCTTCAATTTACTCACATTGTGATATCTAGAGTGAAAAATGGAACAGTTTTTTTTATTATTTTGAAATAAGCAATAATCTAGATTAATTATGATTGTCATCATCATCATCATCAACATCATCAGCAGCAGCAGCATCTCAGTTTGAAACATAATTATAATCAAATAAGCTGCGAATTAGAACATTGCAGTAATTGACATGTGAATTAGAAATAAACGTGTTATTCATAAATTTAATTAATTCGATATTGATATTGTTTTTTAGCGGGACATCAGCACACAGTTTTATCGTGCAAAGGGAATTTGATTAATGTACTTTGGGAAGAGGGCGACACGTGGCTTCCTATCGTGCCTGCTCTAAGTAGGGCTCGAACCTGCATCCTAACGCACGGGACAATGGTAGTTTAATAACTGTGCCGCCGTAGCGAAAACATTATGGGTTCTACTCACCTATTTCGAATGTTTCAAAATACACCTTCCTTCAATGCACCACTGCAAAAACAAAAGCAATATATGTTTGTATAATCCAAATGGCAAATGTTTATATTTTCCACCCATAGGGACCCAATATGACTGACTTACAAGGAAGTAAACATGTCTCTCCCATTGACGGTATCTAATTTTGAATTATTGAAAAATACCCAACTTAATTTGATATGTTTGTTTTTCTTTTTGATCACATTTAATGATATTTTTGGAGGTTAGACAGTATAGATACAGACAGAAATTACCTTATTTTCTCCACATTTGGTTCCTCTTGCTGCATTTATATATCTCCTCTTTTTTTGTCCGGTTACTGGATGCGTACATCTCAATAGATAAGGTCTTCAGACACAACCTTGAAAAATAACGTGAATTTACAAAAAGCTCGATATTGATTAGGTCACTTAATTAACCCCCACGATCAGCCAATATTATCACCTAAGTAACATGTTCCCATGGATTTATTACTGTAGAACCGGGTGTGATTCCCGATGATGTCAATTATAGTATTATGATTTCCCACTACATGTGGCTCAGCGGACAACATTTAACTGCCAATTGATTCGATCATCGAGGAACTCGCTCACAGTTGTCGAGAAGCTGTTAGCGAATCTCAAAAACCACAACGTTAATTAGGTTAACTGTATTTTATTTCCGTACTCATTACATTTTTAATAAAACCCAATGTGTTTATTACAAGTTCAGGAACATCCAGACTATCATATTTATAGTAAACACTAACTTGGTCCCAAAAAAACTCCATACAATTAACATTGGTTACGTTTACTAACGTGAAATAGTTGGATTCAGATTAAAATAAATGGAGTCGATGTTGCATTAACTCTTTCAGAATCGACGCAACATCAGTTTTATATCTGTACCAAACTGGCGCGTTCTGGTGATTCATGGGGTTCATGGTACGAGAAATACCTACGGCATAAATATTACAAAGCAAATCTTACCGTTAACTAGGCTAAACCTAATACTATAAACAGTTTAGTTATCTCACTGAATGTAAGTTTGGGTGTTGTCACAGTCGCAAATCTAGGAGTTTGCTATCATACATGATGGTCAAACGCTACATTCAAAAGCTTACAATTGATTTCAACTTATAGTCAAGCAATTGGAAATTATATTATAAGAACAATAATTCAATGCGTAATCAAACACGCCGAAGTTGCAACGCACCAAGTCTTGTTTCTTTGTAACAAAGCCGTGTTGAAGATGTTTGAAAGCTTAATTGAATTATCAACCCTTTTTAAAGGTCAGATCAACAGTATGCAACAGTAAACGCCTTCTTGCATCTTTATTGTTAGTGTTACCGTACAGACCTTCTTTCATATATTTCTAGGTGTACCACAAGGTGCTGTTTACATCTTGGAAGTTAAATTACGGTCTTACTTTACGGTCTTACTTTAAAAGAGAAATCAGACTTTTAATAAATCAAATTTAAGTCAAATAAACACCTGAAATAAATAAATATTACCTGGTAGTAAGGGTGACACAAAATCGGCACTATTCGTATTTTTCATATTTTTTCAACCGTACGTTTCCAGAAAGAGACTGCCAATGTAAATAAAGACCATTTTTTTTGTTTAAGGAAAACAAACCGCTTTGAACAATAGGATCGTTTCAAGAGGAATAAGTAGTGACGCACATAAATAGGTTAGGTTACGAGAACTTCGATAATAGAGTGTTTTCCCTTCATATGCAATAATACAGTTAATAGTTATCATCGTGTGTGTGTGTGTGTGTGTGTGTGTGTGTGTGTGTGTGTGTGTGTGTGTGTGTGTGTGTGTGTGTGTGATTTGGAGATTTGATGTAGCTTTAAAACTTTTTCAGTCATATCACTACGATGTCTGCAGTGTGACAGTTTTTAGTGATGTTTAGCAATAGGGCATCATACCTCAGACATGTAGCATGATGTCTCACCCAGTCACATTATCTTGACACCAGGTCGACCTGTCCTAACAGTAACTCTTAATTCTGAGCTTCCAGCAAGGCAGCCGTTACTACCATTTTTATAACTCTTTGGTGTGGCTTGGCCGGTGTTCGAACCCGCGACAACCCTAAACCCTAACCCTAACCCTAACCCTAAACCCTAACCAATAAACTCTCACAGTGCAGACATGGTGGTGATATGATTGAAACTATATTAAAGCTACGTTACAAATCAAAATCACAGACACACACACACACACACACACACACACACACACACACACACACACACACACACACACACACACACACACACACACACACACACACACACACTTTACTAACACAAGTTGTTTGAAGCAATGTATGACACAATCTAATAGATTGAAAGTTCCGAAATGAATCCCCATTAATATAGGATTAAAGTCAAATGTATAACATAGAGTTTGATAGAGGGACAGCCAAAGGGAAAGTTACATATTCCAGTGAAGTTTAACCTAGCTTTGATATAAATTGAATACGTGGGGCCCGTGTTGAAATATATTACTTGATACCGATACAAATCAATGCTATGCAGCGTATTTAGTAGTTGCGTCAGATATATAAATATATATTTGCGATCAAATCGCACCTGGTTTTATTGTAGTGGCAAAAGACAGGTATCAGTAGTTCGGGGTTAGAAAAGGACTATCACTTAGTAAATCATAATATCTAGCCTATTTATTTAGCCTACTGGTACTAATACATCCACTCTATGTATTTAAACCACTAGCAATAATACATATATTCTATGTATTTACCCACTGTTATTAATATATCTAATCTATGTATTTAGCCCACTGCTAATAATATATCTACTCTATGTATTTAACCCATTGATAATAATACATTTACTCTACGTATTTAACCCACTGGTAATAATAAATCTACTCTATGTATTTAACCCACTGGTAATAATACATCTACTCTACGTATTTAGCCCAGTGGTTATAATAATATATCTACTCTGCCTATTTAACCCACTGTTAATAATATATTTACCCTATGTATTTAACCCACTGATAATAATTTGTCTACTCTATGGATTTAACTCACTGGTAATAATATAGCTACTCTATATATTTAACCCACTGGTAATGATATATATATATATATATATATATATATATATATATA
>JAECUM010005143.1:0-42791 GCA_016617855.1 Megalonaias nervosa | reverse complement strand
TGTAACGGGGGCTTTAAAACATTAAAGCCTCCTTAATTGATTTGGCGATCGTTAACTAGGGAATGACCTCCCACGGTGTTATTGCCCAGTGTGGACGGATAGATGGAACGTTAACAGATAGCTGAGCAAGGCTATTGAAAGAAATAAACAACTACGAGCCCCCTTTACCAATAAATAAAAATAAATTTAATCAATTAATGCATAACCAAAATTTCACTTTTCAACCCAACAGATTTACTAAAATAAATGTAATCCATTAATACATAACCAAAATTTCACTTTCAATCCAACAGATTTATATTGATAGAATTTAGTCGCAGTGTTCAATTTACAGTCACGAGTGCTGAATTAGAGAGTACAATTCCACGCTTGACAGCATCACCTGACGTCTCTGTCCTCTTGTCTTGTTTTCTACGTCTAATGCGTGCGCTTTGGTCTCCTTTCTGACCCCTGATTATTCCGACCTCTCTTAGATGCGGATTTCTCTGACTCATCGGGTTTTCCTTTTACTTCTCTTTTCTTTCTTCCTTCTTTCCTTCTTCCTTCCTTCCTTTCTCGGTAGAGTATAAAGCTGCTTCCTTAAATATAGAGTATGCCTTAAGCTAGACAAGTTTCACCACCTATCTGTATATAGATAAACTCTCTTTGTTCGTATTCAGATTAGCGATTCACACTGCATAAATTCTGACATAATGTGATCTTAACAAATAACTGTCCTTACAGATTTCCGTATTTCGGTAAGGTACAACCGTTATATTTAGTACGAATGACCTTAGCTCGGCAGTTCATTGCCCTCGCCGCACGGCAATTGATTAGAAATTACCACGTGCTCTATACAGACAAATGCGGCCGTATATACCAGCATACATTACTACACGTCTTATTTACATTTGACTAGTCAATTCTTGTTCAATAAGATAAATGTTCAGTTACTTATGGCATAATATTCACTAAATCTAGCTACAGTAACCAATAACCTGCAAGATAATTTAAGCATTAAAAAATCATATATAAATATACAATTGTCATTAACTCACGATAACAGCATCATCCTACACAGGAAATCGATTTATGTGATCATAAAAAATATGACACATCTGCATATTAGGGTTAATTCATAAATTCCTTTGAAATACTGCATATTTGAACATTCTTTGGGTTACATCATAAATCCCTATGAAATGCTACACATTGAATATTTGGTTACATGCAATCCGTCAAATTCTATCCATGAACTAAACTGTAAAATTAAAGCAATAAATTGCATACAACTCTAGCATGAATAGATTTCTATGAACTTGAATAATTGAGACATAGCATGAATCATAAGCATATCAAGCACATTTGCATAAACTAAACAACAAAATAGAAAATTACATGGAAATTAAAATTGCGTACCTTAATGCTGTTCTTTTTCTCCCCCACACAATCGTGTGTCAAATCTCTATAGCCTGTCGTTTTCCTTCCAAGACAGCTACCTGACATCTATGCATTAACAAAGTAAACACAATTATTTTGTCCCCCGGAGTTGGATCTGACTTCTCCAAAGGCAAGAGTCGAACTAAAGAAATTCTGAGCAAGTTGGTAACCTTAAATTCTTAGTCAGCCAAAGTGTACGCCTTAATTTTTTCTGACCAATCGGAAGTAACTGTTCCTAAAATTCTCCCCAAATAATCATGTCTTTCATCAGATTTCACTAGCCTAAAATATGCTGCAATTAGCTTTCCTTTGAAGATCAATTATTTGACATAAAGTCCTCTTCCGACCGATACGGTCGGTAATTCTATGTACTCTGTGTCACTATACCGTTATGATGACCTAGTCAGTTCTACTGAAGCTTAAACGTAGACCCTTTTATCTTTCAGAGATGAAATAAGAGAAACATCAGTGAACTTTCTCAAGACCTTTCTGGCTTGACTATGATAACTTCAATACACAATTTATTCAACCTTAAGTGTCAGTAAGTCTTCAAAATTCGCCACATTACAAATAATAATATCCACTCAACCTTAGTTACCGAAAAGGCGATAAGTTGATGTGTCAAACATCTAATTAATTAATTAATTAATTTATTTATTTATTTATTTATTTATTAGATGTATCTAAGATTTGGGGACCTAATTAATCGCGCTCTCTCTGTCGGCATGACAGGAGGGCTTTCACTGTCATCTCGGTTCCAGTCCGAGGTTTGATGCTGTCTGGCTAGGATGTTGTTTGAGTAGTTGGTCTGAATATTTCCTTAGTCATGACCAAGACAACACTTCGGGCATTTTCTTTTAATCAGTCAGGGTTTGAGACAAATGTCGTTGTCTCAAAAAGGTTGTATAATGGCAATGATGGTAAAATGGCAATCATACGGTCATTTGTTCATTAATAATAATAATATTAATAATAATACGAGTGCTCTAAGCATTGATTCCCTGACTCCTGCTTTTGCTTCCTTCAGTATCTTGAGTTGCCCGTCGGGTTTGTACAGTTTTGTAAAACAAAAAATACCACCATGTTGATTAATTTTGCCTGCCAAAAATTTAAACGGTGAAATATGTCATGTTTTTTCCAGATTTGTTGAAAGACGCTGGCAAATTAAAAATAGTCAGGTCCCAGCTGCGGTCATTTCGTAGGTCACTCCCTCTTAAGACGATTATCTCCAAAGACAGTATGACATTCCGTTCTCAGGAGCTACCGCGTTATTACAGAAGACTTTGTAGGTATGGGAATACGACCGTATTCTCTATATTTCAGTTTGTTGTGTTATTGATTTTTATTTACTTTGAATTCAGTAAATAATAACAGGCACAAATGACTTTGCTTTATTATATTTCAAAGATTAAATATTCCATTACATTTATTGGTAAAATTTCATATTTAAAAATATTGATTGCACAAATTATATAGCGAATAACAGTCCTTTCAAATACGCTGGATCCAGCAAAGGGCCGGTAAGATCATGGTACAAATCTGACAAAGAACAGTGCAAAACTAGTTTTTACTATCTTAAGCACTTTCGTTTTTCATTAAGTCTTTATGAAAGGAAAAATTACAAACAGCGACAAACAATAAATACAAGAGAAAATGTTGAGTTTACAACACGTTACATGATTATTGATCTAACAGAATTACTTTTAAAATTGTGGATATCGAGCCTTATTCGTTTTGACCTCTGATGATTAAACTATGATACGTAGTATGTTGACTGTACATAGTTGTCTCGTATCTGTTTATGCGAGGCATGCTGTTTGTATTTGTTTCTTGTTGTTGCTACAATAGTGTCAATCGGCGACAGATGTAAAATCAAATTGTTGTATGTGTATTTTTGTTCACTTAAAAAAGGCTTAGATGCTTGCATATATATTTACTAGACCATGTGATGTCAATCTACGTTGCAATTGTAGAAGGTCTGCATCGTAAGAATTTGGATAATTATTGTAATAGGTAAACAGTAGACATTTGATGTCTAATAGGCGTGTAAGAGAGACATCTTGGGACAGTTTGTGTTACTTTCTCACGTGTTGTAAAATTTTTAAATTTACTCAATGCAATATAAACTATAAAACTAAATTTAAACAAAGAATCTTAGAAAAGTCTCCGTTTGCTGGCAGAGATTTTCAGGTATCATTAAAATACAACGACAATTTTTTTATAGACTTTTAAGAGAGGCATATGATGTTTGTTCTTAGTGCAACTTGTCCATGTACAGTTCTTGCACAAGTTTTGCATTCACTCGATGTATCATCTATCATATGTTGGTTTGATTATTAACAATTCTTGAGAAATAAATTCTTTAAATATTATCCCTATACATTGGTTTGCAGAGTTTTCCAAGACATGAAATGGCATCGAGAAAAAATGTCTCTGTATACGTATGTATATATACTTTATAATGATTGAATGTTTGTATATTAAATAGATTTGTTTTACTGTATCTATCAAACGTGCCTACATCAATTTCTGTAACATACTTAAATGTATATGTATATACTTGCTAATGGCCATTCGGATTAATGCAGATTCATTCATTCATTCATTCATTCATTCATTCATTCATTCATTCATTCATTCATTTATGTTTTGCGTCCTCTGTACAGTGTCAAAACACTCAGGGATTGTTTCTACCAAGGCAAGGTGGAATTTACCACTGTATTCACCCGGGTTACATTCAGCAGTGAATATTTTACACGAGCATTGACTCAAGTGAGACAAAAAAGATCTCGAATGTTATTCGGCAAGGCTGCACTTGTCGCGTGAACGTTATTGGACGACGACAAGAACCATCTTTTTATACACCAGGCACAGCTGCAACCAGTATATTCTTTAATGATAATGTTGATATACCTCCAGAACGTAGAATTGTTGAAAATTGTTGAAAATTTAAATATTCTTCAAGCAGAGATATTTTATAATTTTATGACAGGTGTGTCAGTAAAAAGAGTTATTAGTTAGAAGTGCGTGTGCGTATTACACCTGAGCGTGAGGAGTCCGGACATGGTCTGACAGTCGTGCAATTGTACTACACGATTGTATTATAAATAGAAGATCTATGCTGGACCCTCAATATTACTGGCATGAAATAATAAAGCAAGAGCTCCGAGATGAAATCACCAAGAGAACCGCGTTTTTAGTGAAATATAAACTCGCGTTTTTGGTTACAGATGCTTTTTGTGGGCTTGCTGCGGCAACAATTTTTGATCCTCGTGTGACAGGAATCAAAAAACTTCAGTCATCGTAGTTGCACCAATCGGAATTATTGTTGGGTCTATATCGATAATAAGCAGTGTCTCTGGTGGTGCTAGCAAATTAATTTCGATACGATTACATTCACGAATACGCGCTTATTCGGAACTTCGTTCAGCGGCACAAAGTAGTCTCAACACGATTAGTAAAACTATTCGGTGGCTATCAATGATAAAATAATTAGCATGGCCGAGTTCTAGACAGAGTTGGCAGAAATAGAAAATCAATGTCAACTCCGAGTACAGATAAGGAACAGTGTAGCGAATTTACAGACAATAGAAGCTGAGTAGAACTAAAAATAATTTGTCCTAGGCGGTTTTTGCCGTTTACTGGTCTGCCTCACTGTATGACTTTGGTTGCTTGCTTGGGCCACTTCACATTCATGGGTTATTAATGCTAATAATCAACGGGTTTCACAATATGTGTGGCTTGCTTACTAAAATGAGCGAAAAGTATGGTGGATAGGGGCCGTGACGTAAAATAATTGAGGAAGGCAAAATCGCCATAATGACACTACTAAACTAATGAAGCAATTTTATTGTCTAAAACGTGTTGCTAAGATTTAAATTCTTTTTACTATACTTCGAGGAACTTAATAAGCAATTTTCAGTACCTAGTACTTGGTCAGCTGCTTTATTTGCCATACCCTTCAATCAAATTTTGATCATTTTCATAAATTTCAGTTAGTAAAAAATATATTTTATTTCTTTGCAATATGTTTGTTCATGATAATGACAATGCCACTGGGTGAAGAATGTAAATATTATTACAGATGGCTACCAGTTTAAAAACGAACTTTGTTCGTTTCTTTTTTAACTTTATTATGACGAAAGTGTTACATGATGCTGCTTAACATGAGATTATATTTTAATTTACATCGATAGGAAACGGGATGGAAAAAAAAAAAAAACATTCAATAAAGAGAAGCCAGAATATCATTATTTTACCATTTGAGATTTCTCAAAGAAGGTTTTAATTTGATATCCTTCCTATATACTTCTACTCCACTGAGAATAGACAAACAAACTTTCTAAACACATTTAGTTCAATAATTCCTTTAGGCATTTGAACATATTGTATGAACTAAAGTTTATTCACTCCCATGTCCTCCAACTGAAACGCAAATAAATTGCCTCGAAAATTTTGTTTAGTTTGGGTTCTTTCTTTTCTAATTTTATCTTTGGGGTTCAATCGTTTTATTTTAAATATCCAATTGATGTCAGCTGCGTCTTATTAAGGACAAAACTGACGCTCTTGTTTAACGTGTTGTCATTTTTGTACTTCCAGTTGTAAGCAGATTTGTCTCTGTATTATTCTCTATTGTCACTCTGGGGCAATATTTACAATAAAACTACTTTCCAGTCTGTTGCGATGCCTTGTTCGCCGTCGAAAAGCCTTTTAGATCGAACTCGATGAACTGTATTGACGATTGATCAGCGTGTTCCTGAACAGTTTATCTTCTGAAACCAGTCCTGAAATTCGATTATTTGGTTCATAAATTACGAACTCCCTAGACAATAAAAGAAAACTATATCCAAACAGTTGTTTTCATTGGTTTGGTAGGGGGTCGGGAAATTTGCAAATGAATGAAAAGAACGGACATTTACAACGGTCAGCAGTTTGGAACTAGATATGCAGGATTGGGTTGTCAGCAGAAAACTAACCTCAGTATTTCAGTTATATTTTTCTATTACAGTCCTACAGAGACATCTTTATTTTCTTTCTCAAATGACGTAGATGTTTTATATATGAATAGTACAATTGCGATTCTTTAAATATGAATTAGTAACTGGTGGGACAGTAAACAACTTAAACAGAAAGTAGATACAATAAAGGAAAACCTGGGAGCTAAATATAGCTGGTGATTGTTCAGTTAATACTTATATAAAGCATATAGAATATACTTTTCTGTAACTCTTATCTGCAAGGGGAGACTCATTTTTTTATATCTCGGTATGGCACACAATACGTCGTTTGTGAAACTGATAGCAGTTGTATGTATATTCGTTGCACGTTTTCATAGCTCCACGGGTAAGTTTTAGGATCCATTCATTCTCACTATCTCTCAGTCTCTCATACACAAATATACTAACACTGATTCATCAGTTAATTTACTGTTCTAGTGTGATAGTCAAATTGCTTGTTACAACGCAAAACATATTGTTGTAAGTATATACACAACTTCCCGTTAGATAGCTGGTGTGTCTGCAATCGTTTGATAGAAATATAAGTTTCTAACATTATCTTTTTGTGAACTTATCCAGCATTTATAACATATGTAGAGAAGAAAATGAATGGTATGGCAAACTGTCGATAAAACTTTTGTTAAAGCCGGGCGTCTCGTCAATGACCGAGAGAATTTATCATGACCGTACCATATTTCGGACCATAAATATATACATTAAGACCTGTGGGAAAAAATGACTGAATTTTAATCAAAGAAAATTATCCAATTTTAATTAGAGGCGGCGACCTACATCCCATTTGTTGTCTGATATAAATAGATTCTACGTTTTGAGCTGTATTAGTAAAAATAACCTCCCTTTTGGTCTGAAACGCGCAGATGGCAGTGTTAGGGAACCCTGCTGAGAATCAGGTTAGACATCATAAATTGATGAATGAAATAATAATGTATTTTGGATTTATTACATACTTGATTCTTTTCGCTAAAAATAATATGGGCATGGAGTTCACAACAAACGGAAGCGTAAACGAACACTTTATTTCATGTTGATACCATATGTACCGTTTTATGAATATTACCTATAAAGTATGCGCATTCTCTGCCTGCCTTTCAATATTTTAATCGATTGTTGTCAACTACTGTGCAAAGCAATTGATTTTGTGTCTATAGAGTGCAGCTAATTATTGCCTTTTGATATCCGAATTTTAAAATTATAAAGTAAAGTGGACTGTGAATTCTTTTCCAAAATGCCGTATAAAATACACAACGTTCTTTGGGAATCGTAGGGTAAAAGAGCCTTCGATAATTAGTCGAATACACGGGTGTCTCGTGACAATTCACGGTACCGCTGGGAATCCCAGGTCTAATTTTAGATATGATTCAAAGTAGATCAAAATAGCCTACACTTACTGCAGCGCTGACTATTTTAGTTATTTGGATCATGTACTGGAGAAAGAGATGAGACACGGTGATTCTGTGTTCTTTGGTGCATTCTACCTTTTACTCTTTTAATTTATATCGTCTCACATTAATTGGGACTTTTATCAAAGGATATCTATGCCGTGTGTCTACAAATCCAACCAAGTACGTACAATACAACGAGGATCAGATTTGTTGTAACAGTACACTACACAGCATGTATGACATTGAAGGCAGGATGAGAAGCTGTTGTGGTAAGTTTAGTTTGTATGTATGTATATATAAGTTTATTCGTACTTGCAAGCTAGTGTGTGTGTGTATATATATATATATATATATATATATATATATATATATATATATATATATATATATATGAATACAGGTATGTATGTGTGTGTTTGTAAATTATTGATTGTTTCGTACATTCTATTCTGTTTCGATACTGATGTTAACTAATAAGCTATTGTCTTTTATAAATAACAAATAACAAACGATGTGGATTCCTGTATTATCCTATGCTAGTATTCTCCACACAAAATTTTTAATAATAATTGATTTTGCTACCACAAAAAAGGCGTTCATTAGACAGTTCGAGGTTTTTCTTTGCAGAGATAGAAACTTCAAATACGTCATATTTTTATTGTAAGGGATAGTTTTCAAAGATATTACTTCTTGCACGAGGAACAAAATATTTTGCAAGGCCTTCAGATACAATCGCTCCGAATTGAAATTATGAAAGATAAGGGGAAAAGACTTAAAAACAATCTGTGTTTATTCTAGCTCAAACATAAAATTGAATATCATCATCCCAGATGTGTAAAATTAAATTTTAACAGATGGTTTATGACTCGGTTTGGGAGAATGGGGGTGAGGGGAAGGGTAGGGTATTTGGTTGTATATTTAGATGAAAAGGACCTAAAAATAACTTTTTTCATTATAAATGTGGTATCTGTAGGCAAACTTGACTGAACGATAACAAGTCGAACACCAATTATGAAACCAATACTGGAGATTTATATTCTCAGGCAATTTTTTTATTTTATTAATTATTTCAGCAGAGAAAAATATGTCTTCTTATGTATATATGGCTATGAGCAAGCTCTAAAACATTGCCTAAACATTAAATGCCTTAACCTTTCAATTAAAAGAAATGTTAGTGTGCTTAAATTTCCATTATTTTGCCTTATCTATTTACAGGCAACCATTTAATTTATCCTGACAAATGTGAATGTTACGCAGATAGTCAACTGAAGTCATTATATCCAGGTAAATATATCTCTCACATTCGCGGACACATTCACGCCAACACGGTTCGCCCCTACTGAAAACGTCAATGCCACAGTGGCATATCCAGAAAATCACTGAAAACCTACAGATTGGCGTGGGGTTACCAGAGCATAATTTTAACCATCTCACTGTAAAGGAAAATTACTATAGAAAATGCTCAGTTTGTTTTGCGCTTATTTATGGGGTGGGGGACTGGGGATCCAGTAGCCAGTTTCCTCTGAGTCACAATCGCAAAATGTATGCATAAGACACAGAGAGACTGATTCCTACTGAAAAACCAAAGACAGAATGATTGTTACAGAAAGAACACAAAAACTGATTCTTATTGAAAAACCAAAGATAGCCATAAACACATATAAGTATGCATGATGGTTCATCCGTCTCATCGTCTCCAAAAGAGTGTCTAAATGCTATACCAAATCCTGGTGTAATACATGATATATTTTTAGCTGATATACACAATTCTTATTTAATACATGATATAATTTACCGTGTGGCTTATAACTATTTAAGTAAAATCAACAATCAATTTATTTCTCTACAATACAAAGTAAAATTTCAACAAACACATTCAATAGTGTGAATTAAATTCCAAATAATCCTAAATTTTCTGTCACAAGTCCAAAATTATATAATTTTACGCATGAATTCCAATGGTTTTGAATTTCCTGATATAACACAATGGTGCAATACTGAATGTCTTTGAATGAATTCACAATAATCCAAGTTAGTGTGTTAATCCAATAGCAATGAGCACTTTAGTAATTATGATGAATATTTAAATAAAAAACTTCTCTAGAATTTTATATGACCACAACTGTAAACTCTGATCACAAATTAATTCACACTGACTGACCCAAAATAGGAATTAATTATTTGTTAATCAAATCCCAATTTATACACATTTTCACTTGATCTATATAATATCAGAATGTGAAGAAATCCAACGGAAAGACCTAGGCTAATTGTAAACAAGAATGGCCCTGAAATGAAATGATATATAGAAAATCTGTTTACAACTTACAATCATGGACAAAAGTTAGCTTTGTAAACATTCGTTTTACAAACTTACAATCATGGACAAAGCTAAGCACACAATATAACGTTACATATATATCACATCGTGAAAATTGCAAGGGATTTTACAAACAAAGTTGTATCTAATTTCTCGCTTAAAGAGGGGAATACCTCTTGATTAAAGCTGTCTGCCATGCTTTTATGTAGAAAGCGCCTTAGCTGATGCGGAATTTTCCTACTTTCCAAGCGGAAAAGTTTACTTATGTCTCGATCAAAGAGCAAACAAGTGGGAGGATATTCCTCAAATAAGTTTCATGATGCCGTTTATATTCTATGGGCAAAATAAAGAATAACTGAAGGATATTTTATAAATAATTTTCTTCTTGTCTTTCGTATTCGATGGGCTAGACACAGTTCTCGATTTATGATCATGACAGCTGTATACATTTTGAATATTAACCATACCGTTTAGAGATGTATTGATCGCTGGACAGCAAAGGGTCAGAAGTATACTACCCTTTTTTACATCTGAAATCGGTATTACAAATATCAAAGAATTTCGGACAAATGAAGAAACGAAAATGCTTATTTTGCTTATTTAAAAAAAAATATTTGGTTCTGTGTCGTGTTTAATCTGCTTTAAGGTAAGAGCATCCAATCGACAAATGTGGAATACAATAGCCTGCCATTGAATAGATGTGGGTTGTAATAATATGAATGTCATCACTTTCGTTCTGATAAATGTTAGTTTCTATGATTGACTTTTCTCTCATTGTATAATTTTAAGATTCTTCCCTGGAGTCATGCGTGGTGACCATCAGTGATCCAAGTCACCCAGATACCACAAAAAGTTCTCCAAGTTCGTCTAAGGTATGTTCTTAATGTCAATAGAAATATGTCTGAGATAAATACATAATTGGTGCCAGAGCTTGAGAATTTAGAATTTACTCTCAGTAGCAAATATATGTTTATTAAGTTCTAAGCATCTACAGGCTAAAGAGTTATTATTTTTATATTGACGGCAGCAGGACGGGTGAGAGGACCAATTGCGGTCACGTGAGCAGAGTTGCAGTTGCGTGTCGTTGGCGTGCGTGACTAACAATTTTCCAAAAAGGGGGGGGGGGCGGATCTGTGGTGTTTTCTAACTGCGATCACGTGAATATTGCCACGCGCTGGCCGAGGACTCCACGCAGAAGAAACCAAGCACATATCGGCAATAAATGATTAATTTAAAAGTTATAATATTACTACAATCAATGTGCTTGGCTTCTCATGGGAAAAGCAACGCGATGCGGCAGTGGCGTCACTAGGGGGAGGGGTGCGGGGGTGCGGACCGCACCGGGTGACACCATCAGAGGGGGTGACACCAAAATGATTGTCTATAAAATTTTTGAATTTTTGTGAAGGAAGGAGGTCCATGGGGGTCACACCATTAGTTACCGCACATGACTGTCTATAAAAGTTTTGAATTTTTGTGCAGGACGGCGGTCCATGGAGGTGACACCATGAGTTACCGCACATGACTGTCTATAAAATTTTTGAATTTTTGTGCAGGAAGGAGGTCCATGGGGGTGACACCATGAGTTACCGAACTGGGTGACACCAACCCTAGTGACGCCACTGCGATGCGGGCAATATTGTGTGAATGAATTTTGTTCGAAACAATGCTGCTCGTCGTCATAATGGCGATAGTGGTATTCCGTGCAAACAATGTTGGGTCGGAGAGTATTATGCAAAGCGTGTGGCGGTCACAAACTACGATGGAAACGCTGATATGGATCCTCAAAACAGCATACCCGTGCGGATCAATCGTGATTTTCTAAATTAGAGATAATAATTTCTGTGTATATAAAATGAAGATCAACAAAAACAGCGTTGCACTCGAAGATATCAGCGTTTTGACCAGAGATTAGTTTTTTGAGCTGATGATGGAATTGGAATATTATTATTAACTTTGTTACGGTTGGAGCTGCAAATTCATCAAATGCATCACGCGCGACGTCAACGACGCCTGGGTAAGCCGAAATAAAATGGAACCAATACGCGAAGATTGTCAACCGGGCATCACGTTATTGTGTTATTAAAAACACCATCACCTGGTGTGCCGGCTGGAATTGACAACATTTATTACCAAGATCTGTATCCGGTCGCCGCATTGGTTGGTGTATGGCATCTATGTGATCAGTGATGCAAATCTTGATGCGTTATTGCCAGTGCGCGTTAATTGTAAAGAAAACATTAGCATCAAACAAACGCAGCGACCGGTAACATCAGCGGTGATTTGACCTCACTGTTGATTACATCACTGAGCTGGTGCGCAAACAAAACATTTCCGCAAATTTAACGACGAAATGTTATGGGATTATCGCGATGGTGATTCTAGGCAGTTCACCGTGCATCGTGTTAATAATCAACTGCGTCATCTACGTGGCAACGTCGTGCTGACATGCCTTGAGTAGAACCGTTGTCGAGGCACTGCTGCGTATGATAATTAGCACTCATTAATACCCACCCGGATAGTAACTGTGTATTCGCGGGTATCATTTGCAGTTCCTCAGGGACAAAAGTACGTTCGGATCCCTTTGCTAGATAATATGTGTCAAGCTCCAAACGGCATTAGCAGCTCACCTTGTCCCACCTCCTAGTTCTCCAGGCATGATGACATCGCGCCGCACTATGAGTTCAACTTCACGCACACTATCACTCGTCTGCAGGGCCGTAGAGAGCGATCACGGGCTATGTGGTAAGAAACACCCGGGCCTCTCCTAGTTCTTGTTCAAACGAAACTTTTCTTTCATAAAATTTAAAAGTGTTGTTCCACGCGGGCCCCCTTTTGGGCCCGGGCCCCGGAGATATCCCCGGTTGCCACCCCACCCCCTACCCCCACCTCTTGTCGGCCCTACTCGTCTGACAATGTGCAGTAAAGGTGTCACAGAAATTGTATTGCCCTCGCGGGCTTCATTACGATCGCGCTCGTATCTTCATTATTCAACGCGACTATAACACGAGGACGTCTTGCTACTCATTGCCGAGATCGCTCTCCGTCAGTGTCCATTAACATTCCCTGCGTGTATTAATTTCCGAATAACATTTCCACGAGTGTACCGTTAAATCACCCAACGATAGCCTGATCACGATGAAAGTTAACATAACCGCGGAGAATCTTTCCTCGGTTGTTATCCATCAACACGGATACTGCTCCGAGAAATTTTCGGCCCGGATCAATCTGCAGCAGACGTGTCACGTTAGTGGTCCCCGTGCGTACATACGCGCAATTGCGTCTGAGACCTCGGCGGCAGTTTTGATCATCAACTGTTGAGCTTCTTTATATCAACTGGCGATATAGACGACGGTCAGCGTGTACTTGTATGAAATATAACGTCATACATGACTTCCGGGTAGTTTACCTGTTTTCCCTCAATTAGTGTACATCAATATACGATGGCGTTCAATTTCACTCTAAGTGTAACTGGTTGTATTCCATTTTCTCTATATAGCATATATAACTGAGTACTCTTGTTACATTTTACAAACCATTTTCGAAAATCTGCATAGGTATCTCAATGATTTTGCAATTTCAAGGCCCCAGATTTTCAACCTATATAGTAGAATATGTACTATCTGATAGTTTTAGTTGGCAGTGTACAGGTAGGTCAAGATTCCATGTACATTTTTTAAAACGAGAAAAGCGGATTTGTTTGCTTTTGATATTGTGTGCTTTGTAGCTTTGAGAAATTTTTCGGTCTTACCTAGGAGAACCCCTAGATAAATGTATTCATTAACCTCTTCTAGTATCGTACCTTGATAGTTCTGTTTTCTTCGCATTCACTTTTAATTTTCAATCATCGCAATAATTAGTAAATGTATTGATCAAAAATTTTAATTTTCTGGGCTTCTCCGCTAAGACAACTGTATACTCTGCATACAGAAGTAAAATTATTTGGAAATATTTAGTGATTTCATCATCTGCAGTTTTCCGTTTGATGTTATTGCAGTGTTTCGATTCAAGGCATTTTCTATGTCATTTAGGTGGGAAGAAAACAAAAATTGTGATATACTACACCTTAGCGAACTCTTTAAGTGCAAGGAGAAAACTGAAAATATTGCCATTGACATTTGTATGCTTGATTTGGTGTCTTGATACACACTTACCCTGAAAAGCCGCTTTTTACGATTTTAATATTCTCTGAGATTATGTCTTAAAATATTCTTAGTAATAGAATAATCTAATCAAATTCCAGTCTGGACTTCATTTAAAATTATATATCAAAGTAATAATCATTTAATATGTTGTTGATGATTGACTTAAAAAACTTTTATAGGCAGATAAGTAATGTTATTGGTCTAAAATTACGTGGTTGCTTAGGGTCTACTTCTTATCATTGGTTTTTATTTTTCCGATAGTCCATGCATGTGGAATTATTCCCGTGTTGAGTATTAACTGAAAAACGAAATATAAATTCCATACAAATAGATTCAGTAATTTAAGGCATTCATTACATACTCCACCTTACTCTGGGGCTTTGTTATTCTATACTCCACCTTACCCTGGGGCTTTGTTATTCTATACTCCACCTTACCCTGGGGCTTTGTTATTCTTTACATTTCAATTATCAATGGTTACAGATGGCAACAAATTATAACGTTCGTTAAATACGGGTATTTTGAGTAGAACTCGGAATTCACTCATTAACTCATGTGATATACAATGTTGATGCAGTTTTCTTGCCAAGGGTCGAAACAAGCGTGAATTTGTACTTTACATCATTTTGCGTACTAACGAAGGCTGAATTTAAAAAGTGGGTGGATCGGATTATTAGAGTGAAAAAAATATAATATATAATTAGGTTCCGGGAAACACATTAATATTTGCGGTCTTGTCGACTAGAGAGACTGATGAGGAACTCGAATGTGGAATTAATGTGTGTTTTTCTTTACATTGTTTCATGTTATGTTCCAACTACTTAAAGAAGGAACGTGTTTTATATGGTCATGTCCATCCGTCCGTATATATGTCTGCCCAATGCAAAATATCTTATTCAATTGGGCTAGCATAATTATACCAAAATAGAGACAGGGGCCCCGAGTGGACGAGTGGTCTAATGCGCTCACCGTTACGGATCATTGCCATCTCACCTCTGTCTGCGTGGGTTCGAATCTCAGGTTCGTCCAATGTGGGTATGTGAGAAAGCTTGCCAGTAGCTTCTCGTGGGTCGGTGGTTCTTTCCGGGGTATTTCCGGGTTCTTCCTCCACCATTTATACTGACCGCCATGTATGACCTGTCTTGTGCTGAAAAAAATTGCGTTAAACCCAACAACAACCAAAATATAGACGACCTGATTAGAACTTAAGGTCACTGCAACAATTTTTCTTTTTGTTTATAAACGAAATGGATTAAGCAAAGAGCACGTTGTGGTAGACAAATGAAATATCACAGACTTATTTGTATCTATATAGAGATGCCCTGATAGATTTTTAGACTAGTATGGCAGTTTTCAAATTTTGCTACATTTTGAAACTTTTCGACTTACCGTTATACTCGCATCTAAGTCAGGCCCAAATGCAAACAACATCAACAGTAATCGGCTGCCTCATAACGCGCCGATAGATCTGGATCTATGATTTGTTCCGGTGGTTACTCCTAACAAGCTGCATAGATCCAGACCTGCCAGTGCATTACGCGACTACAGATTTGGATTTATTAAGTTTCCAGTTAATCCAGACTTCCAAACAAGTATAAACGGCAAACATTTTGAATTGCAGTGTTTGATCTATTTTGCACATTTATACTCTCCAAGCTTTGTGTCATTATATTTTTTATATAGGGTTATCTCTTGAAAGTAACAAAAATCTGAAAAATGGGGTAAGATGACCGACAATGCATGGGCGAACGCTGACCGGTGTACATGCTGGCCTCAGTATATTTACTTATTTAAGTTTTGATCATTCCATGACGTGGTTTGTTATTAGATAAATGGCATGATGCTTCCATGTCAGTGAGAATAATGTAAATATTCTCTCAGGATGTACTAAACATTTAATGCATTTTTTTGTATAATTCCCCCATAATTCTTTTAGTCAACTTTATTGCTTTTACACAGGTGCCTGAAATTACTGGGGACAAAAGATGCCGGAATATTGATCCCTCAGAGGAACTCTGTTGCCCGGATGGAGTCTTCAGAGGAATATCAGTGTAAGTAGAAGTTGGTTTTAACTAAACTGTGTGTGTGTGTGTGTGTGTGTGTGTGTGTGTGTGTGTGTGTGTGTGTGTGTGTGTGTGTGTGTGTGTGTGTGTGTGTGAAGCCTTCCCAAATAGATCATGGATAATAGAGCATTTGTTACAATTAAAAATAATAAAGTGGGTACCAAGTTGGAGCAAAAATGTCCTCCGCTGAATTTATAGACTTTATTGCTTACACATAAGAAGAAGTGAACGATAGCCAAATCAATAGACGTTGTCATCGGGGAGGTCTGAGAAACGAGTGTCTATGTGTACACATATTTGGGTGTGTATGCGTGATATGTGTGTGCGTGTGCATGTGTGTGTTTGAGTGAATATTTCTACTTTAACCACAACTAAGATCGGAACTTATTATTATTATTATCATTATTATTATTATTATTATTATTATTATTATTATTATAGTTGTCCTTCACACGACTTCAACAACAAGTTCTGTTCTGACAACGACCACTCTGAGAGCAAAGTATGTCCCGATAAATACAAACATGGTATGTACTGGTACTTAATTAAGTTGGCGCAGACTGCTTTCCAGGGGGTCACATGACACCCCACCCACCCCCCTTGACCCATGCTGCGGGCGCCCATAGATAGATAGATAGATAGATAGATAGATAGATAGATAGATATTAAGTTTCCATTTTCTTAAATAATCAGTCTGGAATGACATCATGTGATATCATTAGACATTCCAAATGACCTAAATACCTTTTTCACGTTGCCTTCAGTACTTCAGAGTCGAACGTTCTGTCTCACGTATCATTCCAGATCCTTTACAATTACCTTCAAGATGTTATAGATATTTCAAAGAAACTAGATGGAAACAAAGTAAAAGGACTAGATGAAATCTCGCCGAAACTATCAGCTGAAGTTGCTGCCCCTTGTTCAATGCAAGGGAAAAGCACATCACCTTCACCTTTCCAACCAACCTAAAATTAGCCAAAGTTCTCCCAGTCTTTAAACAAGGTCATTGATCATGAGAAAAACTACTTACCTGTGCCAATTTTAGGAACCTTACCTAAACTTTTTGAAAAACACATCACCCTTCATCTTCAAAGATTTTTAAAGAAATATCCGCTTCTGCATAGTTCACTTTCAGGTTTCGAAGAAAAGCATTCATGCCAAACTGACCTCACAAAGTTAGTTGATACCTAGATAGCAACTATAGATAACGGAAATATAATGGGAGCAATTTATTTAGAATTTAAAAATAAAAAAGCCTTTGATTTAGTGGATCCTGAAATATTGATGAAAAATCTCAAGGTATACAATATATGTGACAGATCGCTTCTATGGTTTGATTCTTCCCTAAGAGAAATGTAACATTGTGTTTGTGTGGCCAATGCTACATCTTTACAATACATGAAAAGTGGAGTCCCTCAAGGCTCTATTCTTAGCCCATTGCTCTTTCTCTTCCCTTTAATACAGTTTACAACAGGATGTTTGTAATGTTATACAGTGGTGCGAAACTAAAAGAATGCAGTTAAACATATTTTTTAAAAAAATTACCGTGTGACAATTGGATCAAGGCAAAGAATAAAGAAATTAAAGAATATTAATCTATTTGTTTCATGAAATTAACTCAATTAATAGAGAAAATCAAAAACTTAGAGGTGTGATTATTGAAAGGAATTTATCGAGGCAGAATCAAATAAAGCATGTGTTAGGTATATAAACTCCAAAAAGGAGCCACTAAAATTATTACAAGAAAAGAACACCCGTCCTAACATCTATTCGTTAATTACAGTTGTTACCTTTAAATTATAGAGTAAAATACCTTAACGCTAGTTTTGGATATAAAACAAATCATAACACGACTCCACAGTATATCAATGATCTCCCAACTCCAGCTTCCAATATCCGCTGACTCAACCTGCGGACTAGTTCGTGCAATAATCTTCGTTTGCCTAAATTTAAAATGAATCTGTACGAAACCATATTCGCAGTAATGTTTTGGAATACGGTTGCCAATTATGTCACACAAACACAACACTCTGTTCTTTTATGTTATGTTAAACAAACACCAACACTCTATTATTGAAACAATTAGTTTCACAATTACCTTAAACAAACATCAACACTATTCTTCAAACAATTCGTTTCACAATTACGTTAAGCAAATACAAACACGCTATTCTATTAACAAATGTCCTTCACAAATTTCTTCTCTCTTATTATGCCACAGCAGTGATGAAATTGAGATACCTAACTTGTTCACCACCTTCCCATATCCCAAATCTACATGTATATCATATATACGTTGTAATCTAAAGCAAGTATGTATTTGTTGTATGTATATTTTATTATATATTTGTTTGTCAAATACTACAGTAAGCATAGATTTTGTTGAACAGATACGTTACATTTAGTTTCACCATTTTATTATTTGAGGACTATATAAACAATTAGATGATTGATTCAGAACTAGATGTGTTATCCTCTAAATTATTATTGTTATTAATTATTATTATTATTATTATTATTATTATTATTATTATTTCAATTGTTGTAAATGCACAATCATATATAAAAACACCATTGAAAGTTTCTCTTTCCCGGGGCCCCGAGTGGCCGAGTGGTCTAAAGCGCTCTCCGTTACGGATCACTACCATCTCACCTCTGTCTGCGTGGGTTCGAGTCTAGGATTCGGCGAATGTGGATATGTGAGAAAGCTTGCCAGTAGCTTCTCGTGGGTCGGTGGTTCTTTCCGGGGATTTCCCGGTTTCTTCCTCCACCATTAATACTGGCCGCCATGTATAGCCTATCGTGTGCTGAAAAATGGAGTTAAGCCCCACAACAACAACAACAATTCTCTTTCCCATTAAAACCACGAATCTATTTTTGCAATATAATCTCCACACGTTGATTTATCTGCCTATCTCTCGCTATTTTAATTAATCGATAGAGATAGATCGATTTTAAGTTTACATTTGCTCTCAGTGGAATAGTTAATCAACTAGTAATGATATCAGCCTAATTTAAATTGTTATATAACTTGAATTGTGCCACATTCGTGTAATTAAAGGACAAAAAATAATTTTATTGTAACTACATAAATACATATTGAATCAGTTGTGACAATAATAATAATAATAATAATAATAATAGACGGCCTTCTTACTTTGTTGAAAATGTAAAATATATAGAGCAATTTTCATCAGCTTCCAATTTTTGTTTTTTCAGCTTATAGTGTTACGATTGGAGAAATCATCACCGAAGAGGGTAGTTCTAAAATGTTTTGGGCAATAGCGAGAAACATTACGCCTGACGGGTCTCGCAAACGCAGAAAACGTTTATCGAAAAAATTCCTCAAGCTAAAAATTAACATGACCAACTGTGATTTAACGGGAAGAACTTTAACAGTATTTTCAACCAAAAAACACAGATGGAATTCTGCTTCCTATATTTATTTGGATAAAGATGATTTAGTACTTAGCAGACAGATCCGACACAAAAGCCTGAATAATGTATATAAGACGTGCAATAAATCAATACCAAGTCAACATTTTGAAGTCAAACGTGTATCGAATTCAGGAGATACACAATACGTCCCTGTCCTTAGTTCGGTAACACTACGATTTATTTTTGGCTTCGGAATGCATATCATTCTGAATACTCTTCAGAGAAGATAGATTACGTCTATTTGGAAACCTGAAGGTAGGGCCGATAAATGCCAGCCTTAAATGCGAGTCTCTTCCGTGCAGTTTACACTTACCTTTCAGTGAGAATTTCTGCTTTTCTTATATCAACGCAGAGCTGTAAGCAGCGCGATTGGTCTGTTTATGTACATGAGACGTACAAAAGAAAGGAGAAACACCGCTCCCGTGTCCCGTGGCCTAATTGGTTAGAGCGTCCTCCTCGGATGCGAGAGGTTGCAGGTTCTAACCCCGGCCGATTCATACTAAAACTTTATAAAAAAAAAAAAAAAAAAAAAACAGTGGTAGCACCTGCCTCGCTTGGCGCTCAGCATTAAGAGGTTAGTGTTCGGACTGGTCGGCCTAATGTCAGGACAATGTGACTGCATGAAATCGATAGGAATATGATTTATTTTCTCAGAAATAGCGAGTGTAGCGTTCGTTATATCTTTAATCCTCTTAGAGACGAGATGCAACTATAGCGTTGATGAAATTTGACCTGGAACTCGCCATTTGCATTCCGAGTCACATGACTATACAAATCTCGCAACCTTCATGTCAATGACATCAGAGGTCCAATAGTCACGTGATATCAACAATAAACCATTTCGAATGTTGTTGTACATTGAATTAGAAAATATTAATTAAAAGTCACGTAATACTTGCACATAAATATAATGCACACTTAATTCTCAACATATTTGTTCTGAGAACAACGACTAGAAACCTGTCGGTATCGCAGCAAGGTGGAGAAACCCAGATTCATCAAGTACTAAGCACGTGTCAGCGATGTATTTTGTTGGTATCACGTGACTACCGCGTTGCTCTGTGGTTTCCGCTTGTTGAATCTTTTTTTCTAAGCTGCTGCAACATTTACAGATTTCTGGTCGTTGTTTCCAGAATAAATATTTTCAGAAGCTTATGTTCTTTTATTTTTCTATAAATATTACGTGACTTTCATTTATATGTTTGATTTGTTTTCCCACAGCAACATTAGAAATGGTTAATTGTTGATATCACGTGACTATTTGAACTCTGAAGTCATTGACATGTGGGTCGCGAGATTTGTGTAGTCATGTAACTCGGAATGCAAATGGCGAGTTCCAGGTCAAATATCATCAACGCTATAGTTTCGGCTAGTCTGTCAGCGGATTAAAGATATAACGAATGCTATACTCGCAATATCTGAGAAAATAAATCATATTCCTATCGATTTCATGCAGGTATATCTCGATGACAGGTCGTTTAAGTATGCTAGGCCAGTTATAAGCGGCTGCCCTATGCCGACGCGAATTCCAACTTTTCGATAGGGAATGGACTCTGACCCTACACCTCAACATAAATGTCCAAATATCAAAAATGGGGTGGCCAGGGTCAGAGGAAACTCGGACTAGGTGGGATGTTACATGTCTGCGGCATGATGCGCCAGTGCTAGACCTCGCTATAAATGACACAGTACAGACATCGTAGCGATGTGACTGAAAAATTGTTAAAGCTACGTTAAAAATACAATGCGAGAGAGAGAGATCCGAAAACATGTTTGACAGAATGCCAAAATGTGACAAATCACATGAAAGAAGGTTTCTTGACAGAACTCGGAATAAAAACACCAGCGCATTTGAGGATGTTTATCCATTCTTCAGAATTCTGAGATTCTGCTCGACAGGAATGCCATTACAGGTAGAAAATTATATGTATCCATCTGACATGCCTTGTGCAGGTTATATACAAAGGGAGACAATAACTGGTGGCTGATTGCTGGATCTTCAAAAGCGTATTCAAAATGGTTGTAAACGTATCGGGTCTCAGTTACACTAAACATCTCAAATTTGTTTTCTTAAACTGAGATTTTTAAATATATTTATTTCTGCTTGATTGGTAACAATTAATTTCTCATTATACACTAAGCATGAAATAACGACTGAAATACGATCATAAATATCCTTAACATCGGACTTGTCTTAACAGTTAGAAATTTTAGAATTTCCGTGTAGTTGAGGGATTAAAAGCTCGTAAGGGAAAAATTTTATTACTTTGAAGATTTTTCTTTTAATATCTCTCACTTCGACACGAATTCAACAATTGTCCGAAATATCACGAGTAGAATAATATATAATCTCCGTTTGATAAGAAATTTAGAGAAATTTAGGAAAACCGGGGACAGTGCCGCCAGTACCGTTAGCGCGTACACATCCAAAGATAATGCTGATTGACCAAAACTGACCACATAAAGAAGAGATGTCAGGGGCAACTTATCCTTGATGATGCGTAGTATGTAGGATAATGATTTCAGATGTTCTTTCCAAAATGTGTCAAAAACCAGTTTGGGTTCAGTGTGACACCATATGTTATAATCGTTTGACTTGGTCTCGATAATTTCTACTGTTTACATTCTTGAAATAGACACACACACACATCATCATCATCATCATCATCATCATCATCATCATCATCATCATCATCAGTGTTAAAGCAGTAAAACAAACCTAATCAATTATTGATCATCTGAAATATGTTGGAATCAAAAGCAAATAGAAAACTACCAATCGCTGTGTAAAAATCTTATGTCAGTTAAACAAGGATTACCCTGCCAACATACACTTTTGAAAATATGGTGGACAAATAACATAATATGTACTTCTTTTGCCACTGCATCAAAAGGGATAATGACGTCAGGACTGCGTCAGAATTTCCGACAGTATGTTGTGGATTTTATTGCAGCAAATTTCACGTTCAAACAATAAAACCATGCGTTACATTAACATTAGTATTTACGATATGTGCATAATAAAAATAAATTACTTTTCAAATGAAATTCTATTGGCTTCTGTTGTTTCGACTTTGTTTTTCTTTATTCAGCGAGTGCATTCCATATCTAACCATCCGTTATATCCAATGGTAACTCATCTCAGTCTATGTAAATGGTTTCTTTCGATTGCACAGAACAAATCTCGTTATTGACAAGTTTTATTTTTTTTTTAGTTTTTAAAATTAATGAATTTATATAACTTTCATATCTGCTAAAGTACTTATACGTGGAAATACCTCGAGAATTCCTAAGAAATTGGGGAGGGTCCATTATAAGAAACTAATCCGTGTTACCGTAAAGTCTGGTTAACACTGTACATAATCACATCTGCTCTTATACATTGGCTAATTACTCGGTTGAGAAATATCTTCCGAACTCCTATTCATGGTATTCAAAAAATTATACCTGAAATCTCGCAAAGCTATAAACGGAAACGGAAATGCCAATAGCATATACACTAGGTTTATTACATTACATTTTATCTTGCAATTAAGAAATATTAATGTACCTGGAATAATTGCTTACCGCTAGATGAAGAGTATGAGATATCAGTCTATGAAGGTTTCTTCCTACGTTTCTGTACGGCAATAACCAGTTATACTTGCGACCTGAAACTCGATAATGATTTCCTTGGCTTGGTCAGACTTTGTATATTTGTAACAACTTGTCACAGACGTTTTACGTATTTGTTCGAATCTTTTTGGGAACAATATTTTAGTTTTGCCATGGTTTTCGACTGAGAGTAGCGCTTGCTCCCTTTGCCAATCGTGAAAGTAACCAGTCCAAACGTCAAGCCATGTACAGCGCAGAGCGTTTCGGAGCATGCGTTTATTGTATACTTAAGGTGATTCCAAGATGTACGCATCCATGTTAAACATAAGTGAAGTGTCTGGATAAATGTACATTGGCTGGAGTTGCAAAACAACCCTTGCTTGGAAAATATGTCTTTTCAAAATGCGATTTAACTTACAGGCCACCCCTACAATAGGATATGACTCCTAATGAAGTTTCTACATTTTAGCTTGGATCGGAAACAAACTACAGTGAGACTCCTCAAAACCGAAACTTCATTGTATTGAATCACCTTAAGACCGAACTCTTTTTGGAGTCACGAATTTTTCCTTCTTTAATATCATCATTTTTGTTAGTAAACCGAAACTCCTCGACTCGAAATAGCGAAAGCAAAAATTCGATTCTAAATTTCAATTTTACGCTTAAAAACATAAAACGGAAACGCACTTCAAACTTGGAAATGTATTTTACCTGCTAAATTCCTTTTTTTTTGGCCCCCCCCCCACCTCCGATTCCCGAAAAAAAGAAAAGGGTTTTATGCGTTTGTGTATCCCCCTAAGGTCTGCAGTGTTGTGTAGCAAATGTAAAAGAATTTTTGAACAAAAATTTATTTATATATGTTTTTGAAAGTGGTGTATTTTCCAAATGTTGAGGTACCTAGGCGAGTTCCTCTCGCTAATGGGGATTGTTCATCTGACCAAAGACCTTTGTCTATGGAGGATTCCCTTCCTCCTGTTATTTGTGTGACCTTTGCCAAGTTAGTGTTATAGTTAGTACTAGAGTAGTAGGTTTCCCTTTTTGTATTGTGTGGTTAGCTGTTAGTTTTAAGGATAAAGTGAATTGAGATATCTACTGGTATCTAGACCATCCTCTCCGAGCCCCCTGTGGGCCTATGACATGTGAGAGAGGAGCATCCAGCCAGCGCACTGGCTGGAACCGCCCCTAAGCGGGGTGATAAACAAAGTGTTGGCTAAGGTCTATGCCAGTGAGAAACTTCCACTGTACATGGACATCACCTCACATCCAGCAGTCCGCTTGACTTCTAGACGCCCAATCTGGTTAGGTACGTTGCCGGAGAATATGACAGCTATTTCAGCACGGAGCGTTGAGTGGTCTTCAACAGATGTTGTAAACCACTCTCTCGTAGATGAGCCATCTGTCTGCCCTCCTGGCTTCAACCTTCCACGTCATCTGTGGACCACACTGTATCGCTTTCGGACAGGACAGGGTCGTTGTGCAGTCAACCTTGTCCGATGGGCCCAGGCCACAAACTTCCTGTTGCTGTGGAGCTCTTCAGACCATGTCACATATTGTGAGCAACTGTCCACTGACAAAGTTCCCCGGCGGACTGCAGGCTCTGCATGTTGCTGATGATGACGCTGTTAAATGGCTGAGCGCGCACTGCACACGATAATAATAATAACTGGGTCCAAAACCAAATTCTTCTAGCACATGTTCAATATAGTTTTGCTCTAGGCAGTCAAAAGCTTTCTCCTGGTCGAATAGTACTAGTGCCCCTTTGTAACCTTGAATGTTAATATAGTCAATTGTTGTTCAAATAGTTATTATATTATTTTGTCTGTTTCGCCCCTTGCCTCCGCAGCTCTGGTTTCTATTTATCATTTTCGTCATGCCCCCCCCTCCTTAATTCTTTGCGTTAGGATTCTGCTCATAATTTTGTAGTTTACATTTAGCAATGACATTGGCCTTCAAGTTTTCAAATCATTTTTTCCCCATTTCCCTTTTATAGTATCGTTATCAGTCCTTCTCTCATGGAATTTGGTATTTCGCCTTATAGAAATATATTAGTATATAACGCTTCTAGGATGGGTGTTAGCTCCTTTCGGAAAGTTACATAGGATTCTGGTGTGATCCCGTGTGTTCCTGATGATTTTCCTTTTGGCATTTTATTTATTATTTGTTCCATGTCTTCCCCTCTGAGTATTCTTCACTTTCCTCTTTTTGTTCTAAAGTTATTTTTATACTTGAGCATCCTTTAAGTTACCTTTTATGCTTTCATTTTCAATATTTTGCGTTGTAATAATATGCCCTGATCATTTCCATTACTTGTTCCTTCCCCTTAACTATCTTATCCCCTCTTTTATTTCCTCAATCCCCCCCCCCCCTTCTAAATTCATTCTTTTGTACAACTCTTCTGCTTTTCGTATAGGTCTTTAAACATCTCTCGCCCTTATTCTCTTCCCTTGAATTTCACCTTTCTCTATTAACTCCAAATACCTTTTTGCCTTTGGTTTAGTGTTGTTATCTATGCTATCATCGTGGATCACGTCTTTGCGTGCTTCTTTCCTTTTCCTTTGATTTTCTTTTCTTACTCTACAGTATTCTTTTGTTGCTATCCTAATGTTCTTTTTCAGTGTATCCCATTCCATTTTAATATCTATTTGCTCATTTTCGATGAATTTATTAAGTTTTTCTCTTATTAATACTTTACATTCTTCTTCAGTTAATACTTTTTTGTTTAATTTCCAACTCTCTCCCCCCCCCATTTTCCCCTTCCTTTTTTTGCTACCTCTATATCTATCATAAAGTGATCTGAGATTTTTGCAGTGCATATCGTGTACTCTTTTATTGCTTCTACCACCACTTGCGATATATAAACTGTATCCCCTTATATTTATAAATATACTCAGTTCGTATATATTTCCTATACCCGTCAAAAAGTTTGTTTTGCCCTAATAGTTTACGAAAGTTCTGTTTTAGTATTCTTCACAGTTAGTCCTCATTTCCTGTCTATTTCTTCCTCTACCCAGTTAAAATCTTCTCCTATTATGAATTTTTCCATTGTAAATTTTTGGATGTGCTCCGTGAGTGTCTCCTTAATTTGTACGTTCTTAGCGTTATATAGAGCAGGTATGTATACGTTTAAGATATGCCACTCTTTTATTTTTGTATTTAATAGTCTTCCCCTTAAAGTCTCAGCTGCTTCTATTTTTCCGACTGTTTACACCCCTATTTTTTTTTTATTACTGTCGGGTACTCCAGCTTTTAACTTCATTTATACTGCTGTTTATTGACATTATTGCATTCATCTTTTCGTCCAGAAAACTCTTCATTTCCCCTGCTGCATTATGTGTCTTCTGCAGCAATATTATGTCATATACCTCCGTTTCTTCTTTAATTTTCTGTATTTTCGCTTCATTTAGCCCATTGATGTTAATACTAGCTATCCTTAGCTTCCCTCCATTTCTTTTATTCTGTTTTACCTAATAGGAATCCTAAATATTTTACTTTTTGCACTTTTTATTTCATTCTGTTTCCCTTACTTGTATTGGCCGCTTCCAGCTGTGCTATCTTTTTTAAGTTTGGCTTCCGCTTGTTTGTCTGTCTCATTTCCTTGTCTCGGTTCGTTCTTTTCATCTTTGTCTCCGTCTCCGTCCTCCTTTTCCGTTTGCTCGTCAGTTTCTCTTTTTTCCATTTCCACATTATTGTCCATCTGATTTCCGTCTAATTCCGTCTAATTCCGTTATCTGTCCTTCGTCCTGGTCAAGTTCTGTCCTGTTGTCCTCCATAGTGCTTTTTTTGCTTTTTAGCCCTCTTTTTCGTTTTAAGACTCATAATGGTTATTTTTGAAGAGGGGTGGGATCTTTGTCTGGGGCATTTTTACCTCATTTCCGCTTTGGGTACCTCTCCTTCTTGGCTCGATTCCAAGGATAGGTTTTTTTTTTCTTTTTCCTCTTGCTCTCTTTCACGTGACATTAGTTGGAACAGATTAAATATGGTTAGCAAATACTGTAATATGCTTAGGGGGCAGGGGCCAGTTTTTATGTACAAATTTAATGCCGCAATCAGCGACCTAGTACAAAAAATCATAAAAAATCAAATACACAAGTGAGGTCAAAAAGGTCCATATTTTTAGATACCTATAAAACAGAGCATAAGAATATTATTCACTTGACCAGAGAAGCCAATGGCAGTTCATAGCAGAAAAAGTTTATGCACCCCAACCCCAAATTGATACCTGCAATTTTCATGTCCGAAGGTCATTTTTGACACCATGTGATGCTCACAGTGCAAACACAAGCCCTTTTCCTAGATGACAATTCTGCAAAACAGTGTGTACTAAACAGGCTGATACAATTGAAAATAGTTGCCATCCAAGCCGTTTTTGAGATATTCTACTTGCCCCAAACCCACGTGTTTACTGCTATGGGAGGCTAGCTCTTCTTCCTAGCCGACTATTATTATTTCACTATCAACATACTGTAGAGTAACTATGGAAGATGTACATGCCTGACATCAATTTCAAGAACAACACAAGCCCAAAACACCTAGTTCACAAATATATCCATATCTTTAATTAGTAAACAATAATAGCTGAAAATGTCACACCGTAGCCTTAAGTTAAGAAATTTGCCAGGGGCCAATTTACGAAACTGGACCCTGCCACCTTAGCTGGGGGACAAATAGCGAGAATTGTTCCAAAGGCATACGAGATTAAAACAATATGTCACGCGCGCCGACACAAATTAGGGCTAATAATAGACTCTTCATAACTAAATACTTGTAAGCTAGCCATCTAAAACAGACTATGTTTATCTACTGATTATCTAATTGTGATTGATGCTATTCATTTGTAAACAAAATAAACATTTACTTTAAAATTAAATATCAGTGTTTGATTAGCCAGGCGTCTGACATCTCTTTTGATTATTTGCCAACGGAGGCTGACATAACAGTATTCTAAAAACCAGCTTCTAGCCATGAAAATGAAAAATGATCCTATACTCGATGGTAAGTAAATCCAACTAATGTATCTACCATCAAAGTTCACCACTACTTAAATATGTAAAACAGCGTTCTAATTTGATATACAAACAACACAAAGACAAGAAAGAACGACGTTCTGTCCAAATATGACAACAATTGCACAGATAAAAACGTTTTCAAGCAGTACATTCATATATTAAATTGAAGACGGTTTTGGTAATATTTAGTACGTTCTGATTTTTTTTAAACTACTAATATATCGAGTATTTTACCAGGTAAAAGAACACCTCAGTTGTGAATATTTAATTGAAATGTAATCGGGAATGCGTGCATGAGAATCGGACATGGTGCCTGTATTCTCTGATGATTACGCAATTTTAACGGGAAGCATAGGGTACGTATTCAAAATATCAAAAGGGGGTTGGGGGCTTATCTTATTAATTTGGATCTATGCATTTATTACAATCTATACCCACTCCCCCTACACCGCTGAACTCATATACCCTTCCCCCTACATGGCAAATTTGAAAATGGACGATGATCCATATACTGCAAATTATATCAATTACATTAAGGATAAAACTTGACTCTTTTCGTGATAAAGGTCAATTATATTAAGGACAAAGCTTGACTCTTTTCGTGATAAAGGTCAATTATATTAAGGATAAAGCTTGACTGTTTCCGTGATAAAGGTCAATTACATTAAGGACAAAACTTGACTGTTTCCGTGATAAAGGATTTTTTAAATGTTTTTTGCTAACTTTCAAAACATATAATGTTAGATGAATGCAAGAAAGATTGCAAAGCTAAAAAATAAACGAAAATCAAGCTCCTTGTTCCTTTCTTAATTCTAAATAGATGTCCCAAATGCTCTTCTGAATCGACCCTCACGTAAACAGATTATAAATATTTTGTTATAACCCTTTATATGCCTGTATTAGTAATTTTATGAGTTTGGAATATCTATTAACATCATCTTTATAATATTAATTATATTGAAATTTCATTGCAACTTTGTACATGTGAAACACTAGAAATTGGATTGGATGCAGTAAAACAAGTATGTCGGCAGTTGGGTAAATATAGAGACATCTGGCGCATAGATAAATGTAAAACAAAGCAATAAAAATACTAATCCCCAGAAGAAAAAAAACCCACAAGAAAACCCCAAAAAACAAAACACAATCATCACATCGAACATTTTCGACACATTTTAATGCCGGTTCAGTCTATATATCTACTCCACAGCTATATCGTACTATATTTCTGCTACAGTGAATTGGGACCAACAAAATGTCATCCGCAAGTATTTTACAGATAAATAAATACAGTGTAATACTGTGTACATGTGCTCGTACTCAAATCATCAAGGTCTAGAAGTGAAGTATAACGCTAGAGAACGAAAGATCTTTGTTTTAAAACTCAGCAGACACGTGCAAATCTTTTTCTAGGTAAAAGAGCTCGAAAGTGTTATATTTCCGATTGGTTGAATGGTATGAGGTCTGCTCATACACAATGATGCAGTGATGATGCTTATGTGCACAATAAGCAATGATGTAAATGTAAATAATACATTATATTGTATATGTACACAAAAACGGTAACATAAAACACTTAATCTTATACATGCGCAAACTAGTTAAATTTGCATATACATTCTCAGTTTCAATGTATCAAATGTTTACAGTAATACCAAGAGGAGTCAGAAAAGAATACTGCCACCTGTGTAATGCTAAAAATCTCAAAAAGAATTTAAAGGTTGAAGAGACATAATTTAAAAACAGAATGAAAACTGAAAGACTTACATCTTCATTCAAAAGAAATGTAACTGAGTATGAATTTTACCCCAAACCATTACATTGCCTAAATATTGTTGACTATATGTATTTAAAATATCTTCGAAGTAAACCATGTAGCAGTTTTAATAGTTTGTTGACTGAAAGGCCACACAATATGTATGCGGTCTAAATTCTCTCTCGATGAGACGTGAAAACTGTCAATGTGTTTGTCTGTGTCAATGCTTACCAAACATTATTTCACTGTGCACCGGTAGTTTCCCAATAAGGTTGTGGACTATTCAAATTTTTCACCCTGTGCATTGCTCCTCTTTTTGTTTTTAATTGGTTAACATCAGCTATTTTCTGCAATCATTGATTGGATTATATTGTAGATATACTCTGAATTTTATGTTCATATATTGCGTGTATTTTTTACATAATACCTTCAACGATTCTACCACACAAGCACTTTTATGTGTAATCATCAAATTATTTGAATTATTTGACCGTGTAAAAATACACTTTCAATCTTCACCGATCAGGTTGATTTGTAAATTAATAACGTAATTACGTTGCATTCTGTTTTCCTATTAATTTACTTGTTTTTCAAATAACCCAGTTGTACGATCTTGCCAGCTCCATTTTTTGTAGTAATTTCGAACTATTTCTGAGTCTGACTTATTTAGTAATTTTATAGTAGGAACATTACGTGCATCGCTGTGGGTTTTTGCATCGGGTCATTATATTTATAATGGCTCAAGAAAAAAATGGGACAAAGCTCCATTCTTAGTGTAGTAAACAATTTTAATAACAACAATTCTAAATACGGTTGTTGCAAATTAGTCTCAAAATAACCCGAGTCTTACTTGTCTAGTGATTTTTACATTTTATTTGTAATGATTTCATTCCTCTATTCTGATGTTAATACACAAAAGTATGTGAAATCCAGTGATGTTTCATAAAAATGTTTAGTTTAAGTTTATAATAATAATAAGTAGATTATGAAATTGCTATTTTTGAAAAGAAAAGAATAGCCTCTGTTAAATTTGATGGTACATACTTTCTTACCCGATTTTCGTTTTTGTTGTATTTTATTTTGATATAAAATTAAAAAGCTGTGGGTTCATGTTCAGTTGTAATTGTTTTAGTCACGTCAGTATTCTGGAAAGTACACCCTCTTGGAATAGTACATCTTTGCATAGATTTCCATGCATTTTAGTCAGTCCTAGCAGGACTATTACGTCATTTAAAATGAAAGAAATAAAACCAACTTAAACTAAGTGTCAAGTTCCCAGGAAGTACCTCAATCAACCGCATTCTGCAATACGTCAAAACCACTACGATGCTATTTGGACCTCTGCCAATCGACAAGCCATGTTCATACATGAAAAAATAACTTATAAAAATGAAATTTAAAACACAGATAGCAGCCAGGAATATATTTTATGTTCCTGTCAGACAACCATTCAGTCAGTTTCCACAATGTATGGTCTTATGAGAAGGACTAAGTGTCAAAATAAATATGTTAGAAGAAGGGATGATTCAGTTTGAGTTCATTTCGGTTAAGTCACTCACTTTATATTCCAAACATAAAAGTTGACACTGCTAATAAAATGGTAATAATCTTCCATAGTAATACTATTAAATACTTTTGAGGGCCTAAGATAATTCATATTTAGGTATGAAAGGTAATAAATCAACAGTTGTCAGGAGAGCACTAGGTAAACCTTTGGTGCTCACAGAGGCACACAAAGGGAAAATTATGGTTTATTACCCCTAGGTGCCCATAGTGGCACATAATGTGCAAATTCTGCTGTGTTGGTTTATGGTGCTCATAGTGGCCACAAAAAGGGTTTGCAGGAAAAGAGAAGTTTCCAACAGTGGCCAAAATTGGAGGAAAGAAAACACAAACGAAGGTAAACACAGACTCGCGAATAGACGGACAAAGAAAAAAAATGAAATATAAAGAAGTGTATAGACTCACAAACATACATTCTTGCAGACCAACGCCTATCTTTAAAGACATACACTTGTCTTTATAGAGAAACACCCAAACTTACTGGCAGACACCGATAAAGACAAACAAACACGCCATAAGATGACAATTATGAAGAGTTCTGTTTCTTATCCTGACTGAGCTGGAAAGATTTTATAAAGGTCCTTTAGACTGGAGAAGTGCATCTATTAAGATGGACTCCATAGTATCGACAGCTCTTGACTACGATCCCGTCGTCTTTGCGAGGTACTTACACAGGTGAAACTAGTTCTCCACGACTTTCTTTTAGTAACGACTTAATAAATTACAACACTTTATACTGCAGACAAGGAGTTATACAGGATGTTTGAACAAGAGATTTTTGGGCAGATCAGTAGTTTGATGAACTCGGTTTTATCCGAACCATTTAGTCATGCAATCAGTATGTTACAATGACGGTGAAAATACAACGGCTCCCAACGTTGACGATCTGGCATTTCGCCGATCACTTTGAGGGCGGATAGTACAGGTATGACTACAGACACTCTTGATTTTGAGACTGAACCTGAAAAACAAAAATATTTCATTCCGGATATAAACATGGATTTTTGCTTTTGGGAGGGCGCTGGGGCGAGATGGTGTCTTCCATATGCAAGAAATTGACACAGTGTCACACCATCAGTGGTTACCTTTAATTTCTTATATTTGTTTTGTTTTTGGATTTGCTGGGGAGGGGTTGAATGTATTTTTTTTATTTTTTTATTTTTTTATTTTTTTTTTTGGTTTGTTTGTCTGTTTGTTGTTGTTTGTTGGGGGTGGGGTGGGTTGTTTTTCCTAGGGTGATGAGCAAAGTACGATTCTTATAAGTTTACCTTGTTCTCTTAGGTTGTGTGGCAAACATTCACACATGTTTCAAAATGTGTTTGCATTATTGGCAACGCCTCGTGTGCAAGTCTCTGTTCCAAGACTCTTTCATTAGCACAGATCCTGCGGTGTTGGACATGCTCGTGGGGCTCGCTAGCTACACAATAATTTTCGTACCCGTGTTGTTTCAACGAGGTGCGTCCGATCTCTTCTGCACCCTCGGGTATATTTGTATTCATATAATCAATGATTGCACTTGTGAATGGAAAGGTTTGTTTTCCTTATTGATTTTTGTTCATTTTGTTTTTCATAGTCATTGTGATCCGGTCTCTGTATGTGATTTCGATAAGTTTGGAAAAAAAACGATCAGTTATTAAGTGAACTGCATGAAACACAATGACTAACAGGTTCTAAGTTTAATGATGTTTCGTCCTGTATAATTAATGCCTTGTACAGTGAATGTGTCCTATTAGTTAAATGTAGTGAATGTGTTATAACTATTACTTAAATATAGTGAATGTGTTATAACTATTGCTTAAATATAATGAATGTGTCATAACTATTACTTAAATGTGTTACAACTACTACTTATAGTGAATGCCTTAGCTACGTTTTAGATATAGAATCAAAAGACATGCCATGCAAGGTCAATGTGTCAGAGTCATAGTCTAGATACAGCGAAGAGACATGCAAGACTAAAGCAGTTTGTACTGAGAATTTATTCAATACATTGAAGGAAAAAACAAACCGACTACGGTCATTGTTTGACACATATTTCTTCAATGTTATCACGAAAACATACAAGACGAGGTTTTAATAATATCGAAGGGTGTTTTACAACAAAAACCTTGAGATGGAATTTGAACCCCACATCTCGAATGCAAGGTAAGTATACAAACGTGCTACTAACTGTATTTTGAGTACCATCCAAGAGTAGATCGTCAATTAGACCTTCATGAACATTTACTAATTTAACTGTTGTTTTGCTTGGTATGGATCAAACGATTGTCTGGAAGAAATTTGTCACACCGCTCATTCCTTATCAATTTATCATCATAAACAGATGACAAAATCAAGACGTAATTAAGACTTAATTATTCCTCCATGATTAGAGAGCCAACGACTCAATAACAAATATTGCTAACTATTAGGAAATTTACCCTTTGACTCATATAACGCCTTCGTTTCCGAAAACGAATATAGAGAATAAATCAGGTCAAAAGATAAATAAAACTAATAAAATAGCCAGACATGCCAGACTAAGGTCTCTCTTTTCATAATAAAATAGGAAGACATGGAAGACTGAAGCCTCTTTGACACTGTCATAATAACATTGGCAGACATGCCATACTAAAGCCTCTTTGACGTTGTCATAATCAAAAAGGCAGACATGACAGACAAGGGCTATTTTGTCATTATGAAATAGGATGACATTCCAGACTCAGACCTCTATCCAAATACAATAGGAAAACATGCCAGACTAAGGCCTCTTTATCCTAATAAAAAAGGCAGACATGCCGTACTGAGGCCTCTTTATTTAAATAAAATCGACAGACATGCCAGACTAAGGCCTCTTCTTTGTCATAATAAAATAGGCAAGCAAGACTAAGGCCTCTGTCATAATACAGTAGAAAGACGTGCCATACTAAAGCCTGTTTGTCTTTGTAAAATCGACATTCTTGCCAGACTAAGGCCTCTTTATCCTGACAAAATAGGCTGAAATGCCAAGAGAAAGCCTTTTGGGCACAATAAAGTAGGCAAACAAGCCAGACTACTGTATCTTTGTCCTAACAGAACATACTATGGCCTCTTTTTTCTAAGACACGTACCGTATTTACAACTGTATCTTTAGCACGAACCCCGTGTACAAAATTAAAACCACGGTGTCATATAAGTAACTGTAATGTATCCTACTTATAAACCACTGTTTACAGACTTGAGGACATTGTGTCCTGTAAGTCACTTTAAAGTATCATCACTACTGCTAGTGCACGAGCTTAATGCCGATGTGTCCTACATCTTCATGATCCTCTGAAAGATTTAATGAGCTACTGGGGTTTTGGGGGGATTTTTTTTAAGAGACATACAAAACAAATGCCTCTGTGTTCTACATATAATTATCTGTAATAGCGTACCTAACATCAGTTATTTCTAAATATTACTTAAGTAAAATCAAGACATATACCAACTTAAGGCCACTATTTCGTACATATATTCTTACATGACGTGATTATCCTTTACATGAAATTAATGGACGATATATGTTGTATAGTCATAATTATATTTTGTTGGGTAAAACAGTACAATGTCACTAGGAGTATGGGTGCATTCTGAAGTAAAGATTTTAAATTCCTGAAGGTGTAAACGACATATTTTTAAGTCCTGTATTTCTCCCGTCTTTGTATTCTTAGGTTACAGTATCTGGTCTTCAAATCTGCAAGATATACTCCAATAATGTAAAGAAAATAAAATAAATACGCGAGGCAGACAGTAAAAAATAAAGAAATAAATATAAATTGTTATTAAATTGACTAGTACAAATGGATTAATAATATTAGGAATCTCTCTATCTCTTTCTCTCTCACCCTCTCTCTCCATAATTGCATAGTACACAAGTAATACCTACATCTATTTCATTGGAATAAACGTGGACGTGGCTGAATATTTGTTTTACACGCGACTGGGCAAATTTCTTTTGAAACGAGCATCGGTAGTTTTTCGCCTAACCGTGATACTTCTAGGACATAGTCAAACTTCCTAAGTTCTGTGTTTTTCAAAATCGATCACTTCTATGTAGGCTTTATGGGATTGTGGACTACATGCAGGATTTACTTCCCTCCTAAATAGAAAAGATTAAGAACGTTCAAAACTACGCACATCCGAAACTGAAGATTTGACAACAGAAATGGTCCAATAGAATCGATAACTTTACGCTTTGCAAAAAGCACATGCTAACACAATTGTTTACGAAGAATTGTGCTTAGTTCAAATTACAGTAAGAGATAGTAGATTAACCTTAGCAATTTATGAAAATCAAAAATCAATTCTACCATGTTTTTGGAACAATTTGTAACTCTTAACAGACGTGACCTACGAGTTGGTCGATATAGGCGTAATATCTGTGAGGAAATAGTCAGAATTTTTGCATCTTTATGACTGTGATTTTAACTTTCTTACGGGCTAACTGTTAAGTACGATTTACGACAGTCGACTGAAGGCTTTGTGAGACTCACAGCGGATGATCGGCTGTGTGTTTGTTCATTAATTAGAGGACAGTCGGCTGGTCGATTAAAAAATATTAAACTCCTTCTGTCATTACGACGGCCAGATTTCTGCGAAAAGGGCTTTGTGGCAAGCCGTTAACATCAAACTAGGCGTAACAGCCAATCGGAATAGAGGAGCGGAGGACATAAGAATTTTTTTTTTAAAAAGTGTTCCAGGGGAAAAGACCACTCCTAGCGAGCGATTTGTGAAAAGGGAGTGAGGAATTGGACTGGAAAAGAAATAGAAAGCTTCCACAGGAAGCTCCCAGAGTGCAAGTAGTGTCGGCACTAAACTGTCAAGAAGGGAAGGAGGAAGTAGGAGAATAGTACAAGTGGTAGCGGAATACAAGGAGTAGCAAAGGAAGGGTGCAGGAGAAGAATAGTAGAAGAAGGCGGTACAGGAAGAATCAGGACAGAAGGAGAAGAGAGAAAGGAGAATTGATACAGATGAGCACTAGGACATTAGGACATTAATTCTCGTAGGATGCAATAAGAAGGCATTTGTTAACAGGCCAAATTAATGTATTTATGAGTGGAACGTAAGTGTGTGTGTGTGTGTGTGTGTGTGTGTGTGTGTGTGTGTGTGTGGTTCGGATTTTTAACGTAGCTTTAATAATTTTTCAGTCATATCGCTACGATGTCTGCAGTGTGACAGTTTACAGTGATGTCTAGCACTGGAACATCATGCCGCAGACATGTAGCATGATGTCCCACCCAGTCACATTATCCTGACACTAGGCCGACCAGTCCTAACACTAACCTCTTAATGCTGAGCGCCAAGCGAGGCAGCTGTTAGTACCATTTTTATAAGTCTTTGGTATGACGCGGCCGAGGATCGAACCCACGACCTCCCGCATCCGAGGCGGACGCTCTAACCTGCGTATTTGAAATATTTATATCCGGAAATTGTTTGAATAGTTTATTTGTTATTAATATTGATTAAATTGTAATATATTTTACCTTGAGTTTTCCATGTAGATAGGTTGTCGGCATCGCTGACTGGGGGCTCGTGAGCCATTCAAAATTTAAATGTCCACCTTTCTACCGTATTAGTGCTAATACTATTCAGGGGTTCTGACAATATCCAAAATTGGTTAGTAAATCGCCAGATAACAGAGGTGCTTACTTATCGGCGATAGTGCAGGGTGCTCAGTCGGTTAACAATACACAAGACAGGGGTAGGTCTTGTCAAGACTTTGTATGGCACAGTTATACACCGAGCTAAAAGTCAACGTTCATCATGGACATAGAAGGATCAAATTACTCAAAATTTGTTCATGATTATTTGCATCTAGGCCAGCATATTTTGTTATGGATGACATAATACCCAAGTATAATTGTCAAACAAACTTGTACTATGATTACGAAAGTAAGATGCTGATGTGACCCAGAAAAAAAAAGGGGGGGGGGTATGTGGTAGATTAGTGTCAGTTGGATATTAGGCAATGTAAAGTCAACACGACAGTTACACAGTTGCAACTTGTACTACAATAGACAGTGTTGTGAGTTTAGGTGGATAGTTTCGTAAACTGGGTCCTCCCCCATTTCTTAACTTTAGGCTATGATGCGACTTTTTCAGTTATTATTAAGAATCAAAGATGTGGATACATTTGTGAATTGGGTGTATAGGGCGTATGTTGTTCTTGAAATGGATGTGAGACATGTGCATCTACAACAGTTACTTAAAAATACGTAGACAGTGAAGTACCAATAGTGGCCTAGAATGAAAAGATATCTAACCAACGCAGTAGACATGTGACTTCAAGGTATGTAGAATGTCCCAAGTGGCCTCGATGGCAGCTACTTTGAATTGCATCAGGCTCCTTTGTAAACAATTTTTTTTTTTTTTACTATTATCACCTAGGAAAAGCGCTTGCGTTTGCACTGTGAGCATCACCTGATGTCAAAGCTGTCCTTGTAGACGTACAAATGAAAAGGTTTTGGGGTGTATAAACTTTTTTTGCGATGAACTGCTACTGATTTGTCTGGTTGAGGAAATAATATTCTAATGCTTTGTTTTATTATAGCTATCCAAAACATCTGAACTTTTTTTTAACCTCACTTGTGTATTTTATTTTATTATGATTGTTTATATTAGACAGGTGGATGCGGCATTTAATTTGTGTACAAACACTGTCCTTTGCGTCCTTAAATTTAATTTAACAGATGTGTCGTACACATTCAAGAAAACCTCAGCGAAACGTTTGGCCGTCCAATGTTGTTTATACATGTAGCTGTACTCAAAAGCAAACTCTTGTAAGTAACCGTGTTCGGCCGGCCGGTATTACTAAAAATTGTGAAATATCAGTTTCAAATGGTGCACACTTATTGTATTTAAGTGGATACAAATCTTCAAGTTTAACAACTTCTCGCTAGCTAAAAATGGACGGCTTATTGATTTTTAACATAAAGGTCATGCAAATAATCTATTGATTATGCTTCTCTCACTCTCTTACACACACACACACACACACACACACACACACTCGCACGCGTTCTGCCTTATTTGCCAGCAGAGTGCAAAAAGCAAGGTCCACAATGTATTAAATGACAAATTTATTATAACGCATTCTTGTTTATTACATACAATACATGAATTCAAGATTACGCGATTATTTGAGAATATACATATAACACGTGTTTGTCTCACAAATACTTAGAGAAAAATACCAAGTAATATAAGATTTGTATAAAACTAGAACAACAAACTTTGTCAAAAAAGAACAAAAGCAAAAGCAAACAAAAAGAAAAAGATAATACCGATAATGTAAACCTTCGCTAGTGAATGTTTAAATTAATAATTCTTGAGAACGAGGACGTGAACATTGGAATAAATCGTTGCAAAGATGTAGGCAAGTGCTTCCTGGCGATGATGTTATTCGTGTTTCTCCCTGACAATCAAGCTTGAGTCGGCCTTCTAATAGCTGAGACGTCAATTCATTGTCTTTCACGCCATGAATGCTTTGACAGTAGCGCGCACAATCACGCGACATATTGGACATTTGCGAATGGCCGGAGAGCAGTTGGCACAACATACCATGTGACCACATGGGAGGAATACGATACAAGAAGACTTGTCCATACAAATCTTGCATAGAGTCATATCTCGGAGACGCTGATTCTCTTCTATAAGTGTTTTTGCATCCACTGCAAAAAGAAATTAGTGTAAAATAAGAGAATGAATTTGAAAACTGACGAGCCAATATATAATTCAAAGAAAACATTGATTTTTGTTTTCTATCTTCCACCAATTTAAGCTTTATGTTCAACTACTAAGACGATATAGTAATTCACACACTTAAAAAACTGTATAGCTACTAAAGCTGTTTACTTCTGGGCATACATTTTCAGCGTACATGTATTCTGCAAATCGCATCCAATTTTATACACAGTCGAATCCTAACATTGATGATTTAAATAGCATCTTCTACCACCACCACCACAAAATCCAAAAGAAAACTGTTAGAAAAATTTATAAATCAACAGCAAATAAGATAATTTTTTTGTTCTAATTTATAAAAAAAAACCTCGTCTTACTTGAGCTGTTTTATTACTGCTACTAATTACAAGACAAATTATTCAGAGCTTGATCAATTATTTGCAACGTGTGGATTTTCTTCCAGAGTGTTCTTGAAGCCGATCCCTAAAGAAAATCTTTCTTAACTCATCTTCAATTTCTTTCCACGTGGGCCTCAACAAGTACCAAACAAATTAACACATTTCCACCAGTATTAAGTATAAATTTGATTAGTTCAAAACTCGCACGTTGCATTTGAGGACACAAAACAAACGCATTCAGTGATATATGAGAATAAGTCTAATTTGGGGCTCTAGAAAATCAAATTTAACAAAACACTTATTCACGCTTAAAATATATATTAAATGATTTTAGAATTAATTGTTATTCATCTCTTGAAAAAATACACCATACACTTACATTTCTTCTTCTCTTCAACTTGTACATGTTTTACTTCGTTTGATGACGGTACTGATGAAATTAATGACGATGATAATGATGAATCTGTGCAGTTTCCGGTTTCAGATCTTTTTTCAAACTCGTTGGGTTTTGCAGAGTCTGATAAGTCTTTATCTGACTTTTCGTTATCGTCAAAGTTATCAAGAATCTCCATTAGCTCTACTGCATTAAAGACGCCTTTACCTGAAAAGATTGAAGTTATTACCGTACTATTATTCAGTGTTTATCAATGACAATACTAACAAATACGCAATCCATATTTGTATTTTATTGTTGCGAGAATAAATTTGAAAGTCGAAGTTAAATATACTAATAGACATCATATTATAATTAATACATTAAAAGCACATCTAATTATTGGACCGAATTTTACGATATTTGGCATGATTCGTCATGACTTGAAATTAACTTTCGACACTTTTCGCGCATACAGGGGTAAGTGCAGGATGCCTTGATGTCGTGTCACAACTGAAGTTTTGACCTGTTGACACTAACTGTTCCCCATAGCCGTCAGTGTATAATAAAAGCTCTTTCTAATTATGGTCACTAGCAGGCAAAACTTAGTTAGCCACGATCATCAAAAAATTATGTGTGGAGGACCAGAGTATTCGGGAGGGAAACTGAAGCCACATTTCTAAAGATACAATGAAAGAAGAATCGTATACTTCATTATCCCTGGTTAGCATGTCTAGATCTTCTCATTAGTCTAGCTGATAATTAGTCCAGTGCACATCTGGCTAACACCACCAACTCCACCACACCCCCATTTTCAAACGTAAGTGCCCCGCTTTCCGGATGTATCCATTTGTTTAGTTGTTTTTTTGTCCTTTTTATCTAATCGCTGATATATTCATTCACGTGTGCTTAAATATATTATTTTACCTAGTCCTCAAACCACTGACATATTCACACACGTATGCTTAAATATATTCTTTACCTAGTTCTCTAACCATTATAGATAGAATCTTAAATTCATGCACATTAGAAACACAAAATGCCAACCCAGGTGTGATGGATTCAAGTTTCAAAACTCAAAAGCAATTAACCAATAATCAAATGGCAGCATACAAACTTTTAATGCAATTGGCTACCAGTTAATGGGAATTTGTGATCCTCGAAAATAGGTATATCTAATAGATAATTCACGATATCTGACGTTATTCAAAGAATATTTGCGCGAAGTTCGCAAAACTATAGGCAATATGTAATTATCTGGAGACTTTGATTTTGTATTAGATAAAGTAGGGGTAATTTCTCGATTAAAAAAATTTATCAGAGGTATCTATGAATTACATGAATTTTTCTGAATATCGCGATTAATAATTAGCATTATCATCAGGCAACTTAATACTTTAGAAATAGATAAATTAATATACATTAGCTGCCAGTTTAAATCATCTATGGCAGGGGTCTGAAACACGCGGCCCGCCAAGCCGCATCTTATGGCCCGCACAATGACTGGCGTCACAAGGTGTCATGAGAGATAACAAAGGTGGTGCGGACATCGAAATTGCCCTCATGCGGCCCTCAGGGTGGCTTGAGTTTGAGACCCCTGATTTAGGGATAATACTCATATTAGGTCTGGGTAATTTAGGGACATCTGCCAGATAAACTATGTTTATAAATTTATACTTCTTTTCTCACATCGCTTATTTTTTATTAGTATTACCTACACTCAGATGTAATTCACTTTGAAATACTTTCCAGGTACCTACCGCGAATGTAACATTTTTTTTAGTTTTTCTTTTTGATAATGGCGTTTTACAGCACAATAACTCGTGCATAGACAAGTAGAGTAAACAGCCTTGCTCAAGGAAACATCACATTAGCCGATCTGTGTTGATACAATGATGGGAATCTAACCCACGCTCTGTTGATAACAAATCCCCAGATCTTCCCCGCTCCTTTCAAACAGTCAGGTGATATATATATATATATATATATATATATATATATATATATATATATATATATATATACACACAACACCTTCCAAAAATGATAATTCCAGGTAACATACGGATACAAGCCCGATAAACAAGGTTTATCTAAAGAAACTATATATTACCCAATTTTGTTTAAAGTGTACTTGCCATATATCATACTTGAAGTTCTGTGGCTTTTAATTTTAAACCTTGTTTTGGTGTTTCTTTGTTCTTCCCTGCTGTTAACTTTAACGTATTTTAACTTGGAATATATTAAAAACATGTTCTGATATTTGAATCTATTTTATAATATTTAATTTCAAGTGATTTTTATCAATATATCATGACCTGATTTCTTGCTAGACTCCACAGTGTACTACAGTGTTCTTCAAGGCCTTTGAACTGACTTTGTCGTACACATATAGCTGCGCTGGGCAAAGATTTCGCGATGTCATTACTTTTTATTCAAGTACCTCCAAAACGCACAGCTTTACATACCTTTGGTCATCGTCAGGTGATCCACGGCCTTCTTGATATTTTCAGGTGTGTAGCCGTATTCTGTGACACTCTGTACAGCAGCGCTTTTCATCGGATCTTCTGGATGTAGCTCCTGAAAGAGAGAAGACATCTTATACTTTTTAACCTTCTGTTGTTTTTTTTAAT
>JAECUM010005142.1:0-44133 GCA_016617855.1 Megalonaias nervosa | reverse complement strand
GGTTCTTCCTCCACCATTAATACTGGCCGCCATGTATAGCCTATCTTGTGCTGAAAAATGGCGTTAAACCCTATAACAACAACAACAACAACTTTATACATGCATTACACATCTTGCTTTATACATACATTACACATATTGCTTTATACATACATTACACATCTTACTTTATACATACATTATACATCTTACTTTATACATACATTACACAGCTTGCTTTATACATACATTACACATCTTACATTATACATACATTACACATCTTGCTTTATACACACATTACACTTCTTGCTTTAAACATACATTATACATCTTAATTTATACATACATTACACATCTTGCTTTATACATACATTACACATCTTGCTTTACACATACATTACACGTCTTACTTTATACATACATTACACATCTTGCTTTATACATACATTATACATCTTACTTTATACATACATTATACATCTTGTCTTTTACATGCATTATATATCTTTAAATATACATTACACATCTTGCTTTATACATACATTATGTATCTTACTTTATACATACATTATACATCTTGCTTTATGTATACATTGCACATTCCTCCTTAATACATACATTACACATCTTGCTTTATACCTACATTATACATCTTGTTTTATCCATGCATTCTACATCATACTTTATACATACATTACACATCTTACTTTATACATACATTACACATCTTACTTTATACATACATTACACATCTTACTTTATAGATACATTACACATCTTACTTTATACATACATTACACATCTTGCTTTATACATACATTATATTTTATGCATTACACATCTTGCTTTATACATGCATTACACATCTTGCTGTATACATACATTATACATCTTACTTTATACATACATTATACATCTTACTTCATACATACATTATACATACATTATACAACTTACTTTATATACACATTACACATCCTGCTTTATACATACATTATACATCTTACGTTATACATACATTATACATCTTACTTTATACATACATTATATATCTTTATACACACATTATACATCTTACTTCATATATACATTACACAGCTTGCTTTATACATACATTATACATCTTACGTTATACATACATTATACATCTTACTTTATACATACATTACACATCCTGCTTTATACATTATACATCTTGCTTTATACATACGTTATACATCTAACTTTATATATACATTACACATCCTGCTTTATACATACATTATATATCTTACTTTATACATACATTATACATCTTACTTTATACATACATTACACATCTTGCTTTATACATATATTATATTTCATGCATTACACATCCTGCTTTATACATACATTACACATCTTGCTGTATACATACATTATACATCTATATACATACATTATACATCTTACTTTATGCATACATTACACATCTTTATACATACATTATACATCTTACTTTATACATACATTACACTTCTTGCTTTATACATACATTACACATCTTGCTGTATACATACATTATACATCTTAATTTATGCATACAGTACACTTCTTGCTTTATACATACATTATACATCTTACTTTAAACATACATTATACTTCTTACTTTATACATACATTATAAATCTTGCTTTATACGAACATTATACATCTTGCTTTATACATACATTACACATCTTGTTTTATACATACATTATACATCTTACTTTAAACATACATTATACATCTTACTTTATACATACATTATACATCTTACTTTATACATACATTACACATCTTACTTTATACATACATTATACATCTTACTTTAAACAAACATTATGCTTCTTACTTTAAACATGCATTACACATCTTGCTTTATACGTACATTATACATCTTGCTTTATAAACATGTTATACATCTTGCTTTATACATACATTACACATCTTGCCTTAAACATACATTACACTTCTTGCTTTATACATACATTACACATCTTGCTTTATACATGCATTTTACATTTTAAACATACATTATACATGTTACGTTATACCTACATTGTGCATCTTGCTTTATACATACATTACACATCTTGCTTTATACATACATTACACGTTATTTTATACATGCATTACACATCTTGCCGTTTACATACATTACATATCTTGCTTTATACATACATTACACATCTTGCCTTATACATACATTACACATCTTACTTTATACATACATTATACATCTTACTTTATACATACATTATACATCTTACTTTATACATACATTACACATATTGTTTTATACATACATTACACATCTTGCTTCATACATACATTACACATCTTGCTTTATACATACATTACACATCTTGCTTTATATATACATTGCACATCTTGCTTTATACATACATTACACATCTTGCTTTATACATACATTACACATCTTGTTTTATACATACATTACACATCTTGCTTTATATATACATTACACATCTTACTTTATACATACATTAAACATCTTTATACATACATGATACATCTTACTTTATACATACATGATACATCTTTAAACATACATTATACATCTTACGTTATACCTACATTGTACATCTTGCTTTATACATACATTATACATCTTGCTTTATACATACATTACACATGTTATTTTATACATACATTACACATCTTGCCTTTTACATACATTACACATCTTGCTTTATACATACATTACACATCTTACTTTATGCATACATTACACATCTTGCCTTATACATACATTACACATCTTACTTTATACATACATTACACATCTTACTTTATACATACATTACACATCTTACTTTATACATACATTACACATCTTACTTTATACATACATTGTACATCTTACTTTATACATACATTACACATCTTACTTTATACATACATTACACATCTTACTTTATACATACATTGTACATCTTACTTTATACATACATTACACATCTTACTTTATACATACATTACACATCTTACTTTATACATACATTGTACATCTTACTTTATACATACATTACACATCTTACTTTATACATACATTACACATCTTACTTTAAACATCTTACTTTATACATACATTACACATCTTACTTTATACATACATTATACATCTTACTTTATACGTACATTACACATCTTACTTTATACATACATTACACATCTTACTTTAAACATACATTATACATATTACTTTATTCATACATTATACATCTTACTTTATACATACATTGTACATCTTGCTTTATACATACATTACACATCTTTCTTTATACATACATTACACATCTTACTTTAAACATACATTATACATCTTACTTTATACATACGTTACACATCTTACTTTATACATACATTTTGCATCTTTCTTTATACATACATTGTACATCTTGCTTTATACATACATTACACATCTTTCTTTACACATACATTACACATCTTTCTTTATACATATATTATACATCTTACTTTATACATACATTACACATCTTTCATTATACATACATTACACATCTTAGTTTATACATACATTATATATCTTACTTTATACATACATTATACATCTTTCTTTATACATGCATTATACATCTTACTTTATACATACATTAAACATCTTTATACATACATTATACGTCTTACTTTATACATATATTAAACATCTTGCTTTATACATACATTGTACATCTTGCTTTATACATACATTACACATCTTTCTTTATACATACATTATGCATCTTACTTTATACATACATTACACATCTTGCTTTATACATACATTACACATCTTGCCTTATACATACATTATACATCTTGCTTTATACATACATTACACATCTTGCTTTATACATACATTATACATTTTACGTTATACATACATTATACATCTTACTTTATACCTACATTGTACATCTTACTTTATACATACATTACACATCTTTCTTTACACATACATTACACATCTTACTTTAAACATACATTATACATCTTACTTTATGCATACATTATACATCTTACTTTATACCTACATTGTACATCTTGCTTTATACATACATTATACATCTTACTTTATACATACATTATACATCTTTAAACATACAGTATACATTTTGCTTTATAAGTCTTTAATCATATATCTGACACATGGTTGCTGTATTAAACAAAAAAAAACAAACTAAAGCATGTAATTATTTAGTTATTTACTATGTTAATATTTTATGCACATGTATTCCTTTAGAAGGCTTCACATCCTCAGAAGATTTTCAGGAGAGAAGCTGTCTTCTGTTTGAAATTTTACGTTTTTTTCTCATGTCCACTAAATATTTTGTACATTCTTGAGTAATTGTATTTAATGTTTGCTGGTCCTCTCCAATAAATATCTTTCCTGTGTTCTGGCATCCCACTGAAAGTTTCTCTACCTATTATATTAACAGATTCAGTGTCAACATTTCAACACTTCCTAATATGATCCCATATCACTGAACTATTACAACAATTCGAACAATGGACGGTCAAAAACGCTTAATAATGGACTACTAACGTAGTCCTGGCTTTGTACACCATATTTCAGAAAGATGGCATAATTTATTTTCCCAATTAAACATGAGAAATTGTGTAATGAAGTACACACTGTACAACATGGAAGCAAATGGACGCGGTGAATTCCAAACATGTGAGCATCTTCCCAATTGTTGCATGATCAATGATTAAAAATATGATAATTATAGATTCCTGGATCAGATGGTATTGCATCCCCTAATGTTAAATATGAAATGAATTAAGTACTAAATGAATCAATAATCATGCATAAAAAACTTCACAATTAGTAATATCTATCTATCTATCTATCTATCATACATACATACATACATACATACATACATACATACATACATACATATATACATACATTAAAAATAACATGGCTTTTAAAGTGTTGGTATAAAGCAATTTAACACACCATTACTATTGGTATATTAAATTGTGATCCGCACATGGCGCAATATTACGCATATATAAACATTCTTGCAAATGTGTGCTGTTGATTCTAGATCAATGATGATTTTCCACTCATTACTCATTAGTGACGTATGAAAATAACGATACAAGTATTGATAATCTCCGTTTTCTAAATGAATTTAATATAGTACACAGTTTCATCTCAATCCTTTCTGCTTTCAGCCCCTCTCCCCTCTCATGCAGAAGTGACAATATACGCAGAAATCAGGAGCGAGAGAGAAAAAAAACCCCTTGAAACTGAACTTACACCAAATGACCTACAACCTAACGGTATGTGTACACTTTTCTTGGGATTTACCAGCAGTGTTTATATAATCAATGATACAAAGTTCCAATAGCCTGTCTACAATATACGGTAAATTTATTGGTTACAAGGCACACATACTGAAACGTATTTAATGTTTTATTGTTGTTGTTGTTCTGAAATCTATTATAATGTTCTAAAATTTATTATTATTAATTAAATATGAAATTGTCCAAAGCCTCTCTCCTCTCTCTTTCTCTCTCTCACTCTCTGGACCATCGTAGCAAGATACGATCGAAAAATCCACGAAAAGACGAGCGTAGAGGATTTTCGCTTGTGTCATACGACGATGTCTCTGGACCTATAAATGATGGTAAAACTTAAGTCAAAGCGACCAGAGAGAGAGAGAGAGAGAGAGAGAGAGAGAGAGAGAGAGAGAGAGAGACTTATGGTCGGTAGTAATGTTAATTAAAGCAGTATAATGACTTAAATCAACTGTAAATAAATTAAATATTTTGATTACCTCTCGTTGGTTTGTCATTTCGCTTAGTTTCTACTCCACACTTATTTCTATGAGCCGGTACGTGAATGGCTTCGCGTTCAATGTTTGTTGTGCTCTACTTTCTTCATTAAACCATCTTTCATGTTAAATCATAAGTGTGTCTTATATTGATTTAATCAATTTGAATAAAAATATAAATTCAAGAAAGAAAACAATCAACTTATCAATATGCAAAAGTGATTGTGAATAGCCACTAAAGGCACAGAACTACATTTTGTAGTGGACACACTCGGCAGGGATGTGAGGAGTTCATTCACTCAGTCAACACATAGTTGCTTGTAGTCAATCTTACTTCCGTTCAAAGGGCAAATATGTTTATGTGTATGTGATATAAATAAATTATATGTATAGTATGTACGCTGTATCAATGATATACCACTAGTTATATAAATTTTTCATTAAAAGAAAACACGGTAAGTCTCGTTTCCTTTAATTGCAAAAGCTATACATCTCGTGGTATATCATTAAAATAATAAAATAAAATAGAGACAAACAGTCATACAAATAATTATATTGTTTAAAAGATTTAATATTTATCAATTTAAAAAAAAAAATAATATTGTATACAATTTTATATAGTGCATTGGTATTAAGGCCATTAGGATACAAAGTATTTAACTTATGAATCCAATAAGTCTCTTTAATTGTATTAGCGCTACTGAAATAAGTACTTTCTCCTATGTTTACACATTGAGAACACTGGTGTCTGTTACATTTAGATGACGAAAAATATCTTTTTTTATTTATACCAAAAAATATATTTTCTCTTCGTTATAACACTAACTGTGTATCAACTGATGTGATTTATTTGATACACTGTAAAAAATGTAACATGCAATATCTTGGACAAACACTTCAACAAGTTTCTAAGGGAATGAATAATCATCGCTTTCATATAAAAAAAATTATAGAGATCCTCAGTTTTCCTCTATTATTTCAACACGTTTTAATACAAATAATCACTCTCTACTCAATTTTTCTTTCATGCCAATATATATATATATATATATATATATATATATATATATATATATATATATATATATATATATATATATATATATATATATATATATATATATATATATATGTGTTGGAGATATTAAACTCATAAAAGAAACTTATTGGATTCATAAGTTTGATACTTTGCATCCTAATGGCCTTAATACCAATGCACTATATAAAATTGTATAAAATATTACTTTTTTAAAATTTGATAAACTGTATATCCTTTATAACAATATAATTATATGTATGACTGTTTGTCTCTATTTTATTTTATAATTTTACTGATTCAGGTTTCATTAGAGACTCATGTATCTTTTCGATCCTGCCATATATACAAAATTGTTATGATGATGCATATCATTTATGACGCTACGTAAATGACGTAATTGTTATTTTAAAATATAAAGACGACATCCGTCTCTTTCAAAACATGTTGTGCCTGAAGAAGCATACAGTAAATGCGAAACTAGTTGCACAGAATTACAGGCGTTTGTGTTGTTTTTTTTGTTGTTGTTGTCCCAATTGTGGTTTATCATTCATACATACATATATATATATATATATATATATATATATATATATATATATATATATATATATATATATATATATATATTAATTCATTAATTAATCATTAATCATTCATTAATCAAAAAAAAATTTTTTGAATTATGTCCCCTGTTTACAATTAGTTAATAATAGTTTGATATTATTTGATATTATTTTAATTTACTTAATAACTTATTTAGTGAAAGTATAATTAATATCATAAGAATAGGTTTAATAATTCTTTACAAATGAAAGGCCATTTCAAAATTAAGTCTGAATATATTATGATTAATTATTCATAAATACTTATTTATTTTATGCTAATAAGTATTATGCACACCATAATGTTTTAATATTTTTTTATTATATAATTTGAGTTCTGATAAACTATTAAAAATTCGTTAAATTTTTTTTTTTTTTTTTAAATGTGCTTATACATAATAAAAATATTTAAAAAAAGTGTTTATCTCTATTTATCCATAAAAGTATATATCTCTGTGTATGTGTGACTGGAATATTGAACTGAGCTTTTCACAAACAAAATATCCCAACAGGAGTAAAACAATTAGACAAAATACGGTATATTTTAAGAAAATCCCGTTTTCTGAAACGAATGTTTCTTTGTATCACTGTTTGCACCTAACAACTATATGCCGATACTTAAAGTTATCTAAAATATACATGTAGATAACACGTGTAGATAGATATGTCTATATAGGCAGATAAAGGGATCGACAGAGAAGATTTTAGAATGAATACATTTGGGGGGGGGGGGATTCTTTCCAAGGTGATAATACTGTCAGTAAGCCACTTTCGGCATCGAACATCTTGAGACATAAATGCATGAATTTATAAATGTATGTATGTATGAATGCATGCATGAGTTACAGGATGTAGTCACCTTCAAACTGGCAACATGCAACAAACCATTTAAGAATCTGCCTTTTGGGAATGATATGAGAACGCTTATGTTTGTCCATTTAATTGTTTTACCCGGCAGTATGCACCGAGTCTCCTGAAATTATTACGTAAACAATATATCATAAATGCCGCCTGAGGGTACTACATTTCCTAACATCAATCACGCATTGAAAGAAATTAGACGAGCGCATTTTATTTCCAAACACACACCTGTCAAAGAAATTTCACGAGTTATATTTTTTTAAATTAAAACCTAAATATCATACATTCGGTGACACGCATCGTAACAATCTTTGAAAAGGTGATTGCATAGATCTGGCAGTCTGATAAAGTGCCCGAGGATGACGTAGAACCGGAAAGTCGGCGAATTTCTGTAAAGTACATATATTACGATTTACTGTATAACTGTTAACTTAAAATATAAATATGTATTCCTTATCTGAAAAACTTTTTTTAAATAGTTAATATTCACATTATGACATCTGCGGGAGAAAATGCGAGACTGGCCTTGACATTGTTTGCAAGATGGAAATAGCACATACAATAGAGGAACGAAACTGTAGACATGTTTGTAGAAGAAGAATGCAGAACATAAAGCATTAGGAACTGAAGACGACCACCTGTCGGTACATTGGCTCGTACGAAGTTACTGTATTTTACACAGACGGCAGATGCTCATTAAATATTGCATGTATCTTGCATCACTCTCTCAATTATATGGACTTCCCTACGGCTAGTGCCTAACAAATTTGAGAATTTGAGTTTAAGCTCAAATTCAGAAAATTTGTTAGGCACTATGTTCAGTGATTAAGCTCACATTCTCAAATTTGTTAGGCACTAGTCGGAGGCAAGTCCATATAATTGAGAGAGCGATACTAAATACACACAATTTTAATTATATATATAAAGCAGACTACAACAGATACAGTGTTATTGCTTGTATTGTATATATATATATATATATATATATATATATATATATATATATATATATATATATACTCACACAGAGAGAGAGAGAGAGAGAGAGAGAGAGAGAGAGATGTTAATCGCCAACGGATCAGATGTCTGAACTCAGAAGGTATGTTACTATGTTACTATGTTCAGACATTTGCCAAATAAAGAATAAATCTTTCCGGAGAACGTATTTTTAATTTGTGCATGCTTTTATACAAAAAGTAGAAAAACATCTACTTATTGAAGATTTTTATCTAAACTTGATCTTTTAGATTTTACGTGGCAGGGCAATTTTGTTTTCCTTTGTCAAGGCAAATGAATGTTTCTCCATTATATCGTAAAATGGAAATGCAAAATTGGACTTTAAAAAAAGGAAGGAAGAAGGAAATGTCAAAATGTAACAGTTAAGCGTGCTAATGGATGATCATATAATGGCTACAGATTTTTGTTGATAAACTGTATTGCTAAACACTGTGAGAAATATCAAAGCATCTGACCTCTGGAGCACAAGTACAGGCCATCACTATTAGGCTCTCACATCTGTGGCACGTTTACGGTGAAAACATTTTAGACGTGTAATCCAAGTAAAATAATGTATGACAAATTTATTTTGTGACTCTATAAACAAAACAGATAGCAAACGGCGATATAAGATTACAATTTGAGTCCATAAAGTTTTGATTGGACAATATGTTATATGTCACTGAACCAGAATGCATAGACCCTAACACAAAGAATCTTCGCAGCCTGTATGACTAGGTAAGCGTTCTATGATAGATCGCCAGTTTCGTGTGAAACATATTTTCCCAATTAAGAAGACAAACATACGCCATTATCTTAAATGTATTGCTTCTCGTATCAAATTTTGAATCTTGTACAATTAATGAAACATGAAATGCTTTCCTCGTGATCCTGAATTCGAGATATTTTGCAAGTGGTCATCCTTAAGCGTTAGTCACCTTCGTGTAAAGGACACGATCAATTATCCAAGAAGAAAATATGTAATAGCATCGGAAATTTTTACCTCATTAAATCCTTCCTGATACGATCCATTACAACAAATTGCTTCCAGTCTAGTAAGATTGTGTTTTGTTTATTTCTGCCGGAATATAGATCTGTGCTGAAACTATTTTTTGACCTGCATTTCAAGTAGGACATTTAATTTTCTTAATTTCAAAGCGGCTGCTATGTGTCTGACGACCTGTCAACTGATTGTCTAGTATTCCTGTTAGCTATTAGCATAATGTTTAGAAAGTCACGAACAAGGTATCGAAAACATAGAAAATTATTTTTAATGTTTCTTCCACTCTAACAAGAACCAAGTTGATGAAATCATGCATTTGCACGTTTTTGTTGGAGTTTATATCCTGTAGACTGAAAAGTGAGAGTTGTCAGAAGTTAATTTTGCGAAGATAATTAACCTGTCATATATCTCTCCAAAAGATATGAAATATTTAAGTAGACGGCGTGTTAATCATTATACCCGCGAAAAATTCGGATTCACTGATCAAATATGTCGTCTTATATATATAGTTGTTCTACAATGTAATACGTCTTCCTAGACCCTTAGACCCCTCCAGAATAATTATCTTGGTCGACGTCTTACATTATAGGACTAATATTTGGTAACTTAAGCGCTTTTAATAAAAATTCAAGACAGCCAGTGTGAAGCAAGACTTAAGTATGGCTCCAGATACTACAGTTTTTTTATGTATGAGAAACAGAGACTCGGAGGTTTAGGTTAATAAAGGTAATCTTCGGAGGAATGAAAATATACTACATTGACAAAACAATACTCAGAATCGTGATATAATGTTGCCTATTTTGATGTTATGAATAAAGTAATAAATCAATGTAACTGCTATTTTGTTTAATTAAAACCGATGCAAAATGTGTTTTTCTGACATATCACTGACAAGTTTACTGAAAGAAGATTTTGGAAGTTCAATGATAACAGGTGGTGGAAATGTGGAAACACGAATGTTTGAAAACAGACACAGAATATCGCATCGTAGAAACTGACATCGCTGTATAAAGTGAATCTTTGGATCCTCGTGACAGTTTATTTAGATGACGTATAAATGTCACACGCATACTATAAGAGGCAAACTAATATCAAGAAAAACGGATCAAATATATCTCAACTTGGGATAGACGGGTAGAGTAATTTTGCTTGGTATCCGGCCGGGTCGGTTTTTTCGAGATGGGTTTCTCAGCTCCCATCTTCTCCGGCTTTCCTTAACATCTCTCACCGCCATTTTTCTCAACCACGCAGAAATGTTCTTTTTTTGTTAATTTTGTTACTGTTAGACAGAAAGACGGTTGGATGGTTGGGGATCACGACCCGGCGAGATCGAATTTTTTTTAAAAAACCCGGGTCGGCTATTTCCAGGCAGTGCAAAAGCCGGCCAGGTCCAGGTGGTCCGGCCGGGTACACGTCATCCCTAATCTTAAAAAATACGGATTAAATAGATGGACGTATGCTCGCAATACCATCAGGTCTGTAAGTATGATGGATTTCCACCATGTCACTCCCACATTTTGAGAGAAAGCAGACGTCGAACACATTCGCCAGTTCGAAGGACTAATCAAATGCTAAGTCCTTCCACCAGCGCAATTGTACTGTCCTATATTCCCATCCACTTAACCAGAAAACTGATTTCTCCATTGTGTCACACTTGTGCTGAATTGTTTAATTATCTCAATCGCAGATACCAATTGTACAAAATGTTGTAAATCTGACACTTCCCAACCACAAAATAGTATGAACATGACGGATCGAGTCGAAAAGTTTTTTTTCGGGATACGTTTCTAAATCTGAAACAAGAGGATCCCGGCTTTACATCACGGTGTCACGCGAGAAAAGAAAAACGAACCAGCTCAAATAATGGTACAGATCCACAGAGCGAGTCGAATTCACAGAGGAAAACCGAGCATTATTTCAAAAGTCATGCTGATGTATTTGTGAGGAAAATTAAATCAACGCCCAATGAAGTCCAAGACAAAATACTTGATGGATCCCGGACGACACTTTCAGTTGATACACGATAAGATAAAAATCATGAAACCCATATACACCTTACGAGAACATATGATCTTGGTCAGTTACAAGAGACGCTCGAGTTTGCCAACTTGATCATTGCGGCCTAAATGAAAACCAACGCTTGTTTAAAAGTTTTACTCAATTTTGGAACTTTTGGGGGACCGTGTACTCTCTTTTGACATAACTCGCACATTGAAGAGTAACATTTAGGGACTGCCAAACATCATGAAGATACCTTTCTCAAAATCGCTAGTGGCTGGCCTAATAATTACGGATGCCGTTATCGAGGCAAGAAAGGATAATTTCATACGAAATGTAAAGCCAGAGGATTAACACTTAGCTATCATTTTAGTCAAGTCTTGAACTATGACGAACAAAAACAAGACTTGAAGTCCAGTAAAGAAAAATACCTTTTTTATGGAAACGCACGATCCATACAGGATCCCAGATCACGAAGTCTTTAGTAAACCGTTGGAGTGTCTGAATTCTTCTACAAGAAACGGAAGCGACCTTTCAAATGCAACACCCTACCCTAGTAAACCGTTGGAGTGTCTGAATTCTTCTACAAGAAACGGGAGCGACCTCCCAAATGCAACACCCTACCCTATGGGTATCACCATCAAGCAAGAAGAGACACTTGACGGAAAAAGAAAATTTCACCAGAGACGTTGAATCATAAGGTTGACATCTACACCGATAAAGGACGAATCCTATGCTATACAGTACAACAAGATTCCGGTTCCGACGCAGGTTTTTACCCTATGGTGGTAAGTTATGCTGTCACTGGGACAACACAGAATATTATCCTCATGTCCACCTCCTCTGGAACTGACCCTTTACACCACAAGGTAAAGTGAGACGGGTCGTTTCAGAACCACCTCCACCAGCGAGTATAAAGATTCAGCCTACAGAGAACATATTCTTTTGGTCTCTGCACTGACCCTACATTCATTTGATTGAAGAGATCTAATGCCTTTAAGTTTTGACAGTACATCTAAGACATAAAATAGACAGTCATTGGTATCGGAATGCTATAAAAAGACCGCTTTAGGAAAACTGCATCCTTGTGATTGCATAAATGTGTTCCTGGTTACTTACAAGAGTGCATTAATAATTTACATTTGGAACAACGGGAATGTATTTACAACTATCTTGAATGGATTCAAGCGAAATGCAAAGTACAACTTCTCCCTAAATTTGATGTAGTTTTTAATTTTTGGTATCTAGATTGTATACAAATGATAATTTACTAGAAGATGTTCATATGGTCATTCTTTCACATTCTATTCATAACATTATCCAACATAACGCACTACAGCTAGATTGATCCTCGCACTTTATGACAGCAATTGCGGACAAGATACACAAGTGAGTTCGTAGTTTTTGGAAGCTTATGTTGCGATCGTTTCCTTTCATGGCACTTCGATTACTTCAAGGAATCATTCACTTTTCTCCTCAAACATAATGTTTATTTTCGAAAACTACAAGGCGGCATTGTCGTAACTCGAAGACCCAACATTCCGTACGCGGACCAAGAGACCCGGAGAAGTAATAATTTGCTCCCTGCTACTATGGAATCCCAATACAGTAGCAATGGCTAAAAGACCCAAAAACCAAAGATCAAAACAAAGACAACGAAAAAGACAAAGAGTAAATAACAAGATCAAAGATGGAGGATGATGTGTTTACCTAAATGTAATTTTATGGGCATCTTCAACAATGCAGCCGTCAAGGGAACCTGATGTAAACCCTTACCAATTAGTACAATGTCTCTAAGATAGAAGTCAGACATTGTGTATCAGACAAGTAGGAACTAACATTACCCGGTAGAATTATTTGAGATGTTACTTGATTTTCTTTTAAGTCATAGGGCAATTGGGTACTAACAGTACATACATCATTTCCACCGAATCTATGCCGGAGTTTCTTGTTTGTGAGGTTTTATTTCATATCAGACAAAGGCAGTGCCGAGAGCGGTTTTTACCGCTTTAATATCAAAACAGTTACGTTTGGAACTTCAGTTTTCTGTAGCCCTCGAAATCCCATTGACCTTGATCTTGTATACAGAATTAGAAAAAAATCTATGAAATCAACAATCTGATTTAAATTTTTTGAAAGATTAAAAAAGGTTCAGTAATGAAAAACGTGAAGATGATCATAGACGAGTAAGATTAGCAGTCACAGCAGCCTCAGAAAAGGTGTGTGTGAAAGAATAAGGCTAAATGAAGTAATAGAAGAAACCGTATTGGCAACATGAGTAGAGCGCCAGAAACGCATAGTGACATATTTTTCTCAACATTTAGTAATGAGAATTACGCTTCCTACCGTATAAAATCTATTATGACTGCCAAGTCGATCGTCCCAGTAAAGAATAACACGATGACGACCCAATAAGAAAAGTTCGTAATTATCCCCTCTCTTTGCCTATGAACTATGTGAGTCTATAAAACTTAAAACATTCGAACTTCATTACCTCATGTCATACAATTTGTACAAATCCCCTTAGAATCCTCTCTTTTGTGCCAAGAAGAACTTTCTCAGTGGAAACTTAAATCATACGTGATCAGCAGCAGCGAAAATCATCGTCCATGAACACACTGGATCTCTGTCTAAATTTCAAAGGACAGCATACTGAAATATTCTTATTCGTATGGATTACCCTCTCCACCCCGCATCCATTAGGAATATGAATATCGTATGCCATATGAGAATAAATGCTCTTTCCACCCATTTGAAAGACGCGAGATAATTCAATCATGTGCAGATAGTAGTGTGTTTATTTTGTTCATGTACAAGCCATAGATTCCCTTATGAATATATACTGTCATGTTTGAGACATACATTTCCTGGAAATGATAAAACATTAGAATGGTTGTTTCGTGATCATTATGGTTATTTCTTTTCTTTACCTCAGATAGCTGGTTTAACTTGATGTCAAGACGAAACCGGTATGGATCACTGGACCTCAGGTCAGGGTAATAAACACTAAAAAGTCCTCAGTGAGGAACAATAGCAGCTGTTCTAGAAATGTTTAAGTGGCAGCAACAATTTCAGAGGCCACCAGAACCGCAAGAAGGACTTCTAATTATTTGCACTTTAGCCTGTCTTTGTGGATTCGTCGCATACTAATCGATCGGGAGAAGGTGTGTTGCTAGTGGAGCCTGGTCTGGGAAGTGCCAACACAATGGATGATGTGGCCACAAATACAACCCTTCTCTGGGATCACCCAGCGGTCAGTTTCAGGGACCTCTTTATTCCAGGAAGAGAATACTAATCAAGTTTGTCAACTCGTCTGTTCTTAGTAGTTTCTGCGGTTTTTGTTTCAGAATTTGTCTTTTGTATTTGTGTGTTTCCCAAGCAAAGTTGAGGTACCTTCGTTGTGTGTCACTTTATAGGCGCATGTATTTGAGCATGTATTAGTGAACCTATCCTACCGCCTTTTCCCATAAGATGCATGCGTGATGGTGTCTTTGTATGGAAAAATATAGACTATTCCTTTGCTCTATGTGATGGTATGTTGGATAGTAAATATGATCAGGTGGGTGATCGTCTTATGTTCCCCCGTCCCATTATCTTAAATAGGCGTAGGCTGTTACGTAAGAAGCAATGGTAATGTTAGCATAATCGTTGTTTTCGACTAACTCGAGCGTCTCTTTGTAACTGACCAAGATAAAATTTTCTCGTACAGTTGCGATCTGTTTGATGAGTTGTTTTAAGTTTCATCCTCTATCCACTATCCATTGAAAGTGCCGATTTTTTGAGCCTGACGTTTACCATTTAGATTCCCCCTGTGGTACTGACCATTGTTTCAGCTGGTATTTTCCTTCTTCTGTGTGATTCGAGGAATGTTGTGCTTCGGAAATGCCAGACTAAGTAGACATTTAAAAATTGGTAATAATGACCAAAAGCGTGAACAATTCTACACCCACCCACGTTCCTGTCGAAGCCCGCTCTTCATTATTGTGACGGCAGTGTTTGTGTTGATTGCACTTTTCTGCACGTGTGCGATGAAATGAAAACATGCGTTTTCCGTTGCAAAAATGATACAAAGAGCTGGGTACGAGTAAGATTTTTACATTTGAGCAGCGAGTGTGTTCAACACCTGTGCTATTTAAAACCTTGGGGGTGACCTGTTGGAAATCGAATATATATATATATATATATATATATATATATATATATATATATATATATATATATATATATATATATATATATATCTACAGTCCAAAGGATACACGCGACTATATATTCGATTTGCTTACCTTCAGAGTAGTATGCATCGTGCAACAAGCGTGTGACATTGGCAAGCAGTCTCGTGGATAGAAAAATACAATATATATCACGTGGGAGTCTTCTGTTGTGTGTCGGCCAAGATAAATCCCGACCTGGCCTTCCAAATTCCAACCGTCGGTGGAGTAAGGGCCAATTTTCTTCTGTATGTTGTATCCATTTTTATTGAGTCTCACATAAATAATGCAACTAACACAAAGCGTTCTGCCGAATACCAACTACTCACCTTTGGATACATTTGAAGCAGTAGGATGAATAGCGTATAATCTGGCATAAATTCCTCGGTACACCAATCCACAACTTTTGGCAATGTTACATGCTTCCTTCAGAGGTCAATACTACCGTGTTCAATAAACAATTGTATATTTTTCCAGATATTGTCAACATCAGACCAACAATACTTGAGCAAGTCTTTCTGAAGTAAAATGTGCCCAAAGAGTGAGTCTGGTACTATTCGTTGAGAGCGACCACTGCTTTGTTCGCATATCGCATACTATCTAGGTTGTAATATCGTGCATCAGGCAAATTCTTAGTTACTTCAATCATATCAGACGTTTAAATTGTACTTTTATAGTTTCTTCTGCAAAATGTTCCAAAAGAAACTACCCATCGTATCCAGAGAAATTGTCCGCCTTCAGAGTAGTGTCATGATGGCAGTTGCCTTAACAAAAGTTAACCTTGAGTCATGTGCAGAAAATCTTGTCCATCACTAGTATGGAAAATGTTTTTGGATTATTGTATGCGTTGAATTTATCCAAGATCTTGAAATGTTTTATTTCAACAGCATTGGTAACTTCAATTCAAACCGGAAATTGTCAAGGGAAATGGAAAGTCTCAAGCGAATTTCATCTTTAGTGCGGCGTTGTCGGTTCAACTTGAACAACAGAGAATTAAGTAAGTAAAACGTTGCAATTTTCTCTGCAGGATTTAAACTCTCTGAATCTACCAGTTTAACTGTACGCCGTCGTTCGAAATATTCTGGGAGTCAAATTGCTAGCAGCTTGAATATGAAAATAATCTTCATGGACGACAAAACGACACTTCACACTTTGGCGTTCTCGACTGAGCGTAGGGAAGGTAGTATTGGTAATCAGGTGAACATATGTAAGACGTTTTGTATGGTATTGCGCGACGCAGAATGTCGTTGTCGTGTTGTTTCTGGCATATCTATATCCAGTTTCTTCCATCTTACATAATCTTAAGGCACACTTAATGTGGGCCTTTGATTTCTGCATTATATCACATAGAAGATATATATTGACATGTACGTCGTAGAATTTCAACATAAACCTATTAGCAAGCCACGAATGGAAATTTCTATGCCACCCCAGTATTTTACAAATAGAATATTATTCAGTTATTGCCAACTTCACCATTTTGTGTATTTTGTGCAATATTGTATTTGATGTGTGTAAGTCTTCTGTATTTGTGTGTATTCCAAATAAAACTTGCATTTCAAACCCTTCCCTTACACATATATGATTGTATGTATGTAAGTATTCATGTGCTTGTGGTCTTATCTCATTCCCCTCCCTCTCTTTGTCTGTACGATTGTTTCAGTGTATAAATCAATGTTCATGCCCTATTCCCCTCATTCCCTTGAAATGTGTGATGTTGGACATTAAGTACAAAAAGATGAGTGGTTGTCTCCTCGTGTTTTCTTCCCCCCCCCCCCGTTCATGTGTTTGTTTGGATAGGCGTTTGTATGTAAGCGTATGTAGGTGAATGGTCGTCTCCAAACTCAAACACAAACATTTCCTTTTCTTGCAAAAAACAACTGTCAGCAATTAATTAAGTGCTTATTTGTCGAGATGATTGTTTGTAACAATGTGTGTCTGTCACCTACCCCACCTTTGTAACAATATTTGTCTATCACCTGCCCCGTATGTGTCTGTATTCTCATAAGCACATCATTTTCTATAACACTGTTTAAGTGTTTGGTTGTTTATCATTAGGAGTATATGTCTGTCCCTCTTCATCTTATTCCATTTTCATAGAGGACCATGCTAGCAATCGTCTTATTCAAAATCCTATAGGGTGTTATAACCGCTCATGCTCGGTTCTCATAGAGTGCCATACCATCTGCAAATTGTTTTGTAATGTTAAATCCAATATGGTGCTATATGGTCCCTTCAAGCTAAATTAAACTAGGTTGGTATGAACCGCTAGTGTTCTATTCCCAGAGGATGCAACAGTGTCCACTACTTCCTCCCCCTCAATACAACATGCTGTATCTCCTACCAACCCCAACCCCGCCACTACTACCAAGTTATTCACCGCGCTGAATAAGCATGTATTAATATGGGAAACAATGCACTTATAATCCATTACGTCAGGAAATATCCGCCAGTCTAATAGCATGTCTCTATTATATGCACAAAGCCTCTAGGCAATAATTTCTTGAACTGAGAAAATGATTTGTAGAGAGGACATAATTGTTCACTGAAATGTTATTAAAGGTGAGTCTAGATTTTATTTTGGTAAGACTTGCCGACACCCCTCACCGTCACCTTACCCTACCACAACCCACCTCACCTTACCCCTCGCGTGCATGGTGTCTGCAATAGAATGTACCCTGTATTGCAGTCTTAAGACATATGCAGAAATGTAATATTGATATTTTCGGAAATAATGGGTTTGTACCAATAGTAAATACTTGAAAATACATAAAGATTTCACAAGACCTCATACTGGGCAATATTCGAGAGCCATTCCTTTCGTATGTACCAAAACAACTCGCAATGATATTCAGAGTAATGGCAATAACGACATTAATAAAACATACATTAAAAACTCTTTATCTGTTGCTTGAAACATGTTTTTCACAAAATATCAGTAGAACATATTTTTAACATAGGAGATATGACATGAATGTTCTGAAGATTAGACATCAAAGGATTTCTTTTTGCTGTGAAGCGCATTTCGGATTTTTATTTTCGACTATACATATTTCTGTAAATTCAGGATAAAGTGTAAACTGTAAATAATCTTCTTCATCTCTGATATTTTTTAAAATCTCTCTTCGTTTCGCCTAAATAGAATCCATGATTCTTCAAGGCAATCAGACATAATAGCTGTAGCATTGATTTGCTTCTTCAGCTATTACTTTGAAAAAGCAACCTTGTGTCATCACTACTTTTCTTTGTTAATAGTCTGTGTTGAAAATGACAAGAATACGTTTAAGAAAACAGGTTTCTTGGATCATCCTATGAATAAGTATTCAAACATGCACACAGTTTTGTACGAAAGTTACATAAATGGAGTACATTTGTAATATTCTGTCAATGCAGATCTTTGACATTCTTCCGAACTCCAAATTTGTTTTGTGTCAGTTTTGATGCAAAACACGCAAACCTATTAGTCTGTATTTAACATGATATTTACCGTATTTTTGCTGCTCTTCTCTAATCTTACTCCACATTGGCTGAGTGGAAAGTTGTCATAAGCACTTCAATTACCACATATTTGTCCTTGCATGTAATACATCGAACCAGATAGCCGTGCCGCCGATGTCTGGTCAACATCTTACATTATAGAGCAAGCCATATATAAGACGAAGTAAAAAAGTATTTAAAAATTATTAAATATAAGGAAATGGGACTAAATTGCTTTAATTAAGTATAACTGCCTTTTTGACAGATCTGGAGACATAGATTTATATTTTTTTTTTCTTTTATAACCATTACTACCATGCGTTTTGTTTAAACAATTCATAACTTTTGGAGAAATGAATGCTATGTCATGTTTGCAAAATTAAGTTCTGATAATTTCCACTTTTCAGTCTACATGATATAAAATTCGACCCGAACGTGTAACTACATAATTTCTTTCAATTTGTTTTCTGCTTGAGTGGAAGAAATTTATTTATTAACTTCCTGGATTTTTATATCTTGTTAGTGACATTCTAACATTTTGTTGATGACTTGTACAAAACTCGACAATCGATCTGTTGTCATACATATGGCAGCCGCATTGAAATTAAGACGTCCATGAAAATTAAATTCTGATTCTTCAAATGCAGATCAGAAAACGTATCCTCAGAGATCTATATTCCGGCTGAAAAAAAACTCTTCCTGTACTGAAAACAAAATAGTTATAATTGATCACATCGGAAAAGATTTATTACGGTGAAAATTTCCAGTGCTATCACATTTTATGTTTTGGCCGTATAGATGGTTTATTTTACACAGAAGCGACTAACACTAACAGAGGACGAACTTGAAAAGATCCGGAATTTATGAGCACTATAAGAGCATTTACTGTCACTCTATTTGTGCAAGTTTCAAAATTTGGTATGAGAAGTTAATATAGTTGAACATAATGGCGTAGATTTGTCTTCTTAAGTCGTAAAAATGTTTCACGCATAATTTACGATCTACCATAGATATAACACTTACATAAGAGTCTAGTCTGCGAAAGGTTTGAACTGCTAGGTTCTTTGTATTTCAGGTCCACAAACATATTTTACAATCACAAAGACAAACGTTTGAAATTATAAGACAATGTTCTATTGCATCTTCAATCACTGTAGTTTATTCAGTCTCAAAATAAATGTAACATACGTGGTCTTACAAAGAGCGTATGTTTAAAAAGTGCACCGTAAACGTGCAAAAGAAATGATACGTAATACTTATAGTCTGTACTTGTGTTTGAGAGGTCATTATCATTGAAATTCTCTTGTAGCGATACAATTCATCAAAACAAATCTGTACTTATCTCGTGACAGTTACATTTTATTTTATTTGTATTTCGTCCACATAGAAATATTAGTGGACATCGTGTAGAAAATCTTGAATAAGTAAATGTTTGCGTGCTGTTTGAAGAGCTATATGTGTAAACCAAGTACCCTTCCTGATAGTTCTAGCTAAATTCAATGAAAAGTCGGGTTGTCTAACAATGACAACTGCATTTACCTCCCTTGATTTAGGGGACCTTGGGCAGCATCCAGAACGCGCTGACCATCCATTTATATAGAAGTGTATTGATTGAACGGTCATTCTCAATAATAACTATTTTTGTTTTGCAACATACTGTCACAGCTCGAGATCAAAAACTGAGAGAAGGTAATTATTTGATCTTTTTAATTTGTAAAGTAAGAAAACAATCATACATAAAGTGGGCTATTTTACACATCTTAAACCAATTCTTATTTACGTGCATCAGACTCCTAGCAGCAAACAAACGACTCAGTCTATTCAACACGTTTGACACCATTGGGTCGTCCTCGTCCCAACCTTTCAACAGTCACTGGGGCTAAACTGTTGTGCACTTTTATTTTTTTCTTCTGTAACCAAAGGCTAACTTTTAAAAACAAATTAAGAAAACAAAGAAATTGAAGAAATGTAAGACCACATAAACCCTTGCTGTTCAAATTCATAGCCTCAGCGTCAATTCTTACAGTCAGCTAAATTGGTTCTCAAAGCAGAGATAGAATCGGCTGGTGACTCCTCCCCACTCCCATTGTTGCAATTCTCGTATTCATTTCCTCCACCGTTCGCTCTTTGAGCAGTAATGGGATATCTTTCTCATTAATCTCATCACCCAAATCACACGACACATCCTGGTTGTTGGAAGGTTCATGTTCACTCTCGTGCATGGCTTCAATCGATTGAAATGATCAATCCGAGTCACCTTATGATGATTTCTTGCAACGACGTACGCGACATCCGTTATTTCCTTAAAAATGTACTATTGTCGAAACCACGTTACTCGTAGCTTAGTTGATTTCCCATTTTATGAGTATGGTGCAACCACAAAAGTCACCATCAACGAAACACTGACCATGAAATTTGAAATTATAGGTGGTCCTCTGTCACGCTTCCTTGTTGGCCGCCCACATTGTCTTGCTATATTCTGACACGAATTGAAACAGATGTTTTGACCAGTTTGGTGTTTTACCAACCAAAAGATCCGATGCAAGATTCACTTCTCAACCAAGCATCAGCTTATTCTAGATGAATCCGGAATCAACGTGTGCAGAAGAATGATAGACCATGCTCGAAAGAGGCACGTACTGGCCCGCATTTTACTCCTTTACCTTCAGCGTATGCCGCTAGCATCTGACATAAAGGTCGGTTGTATCGTTCCACCATCCCATTGCACTGCAGATGATACGGAGACGTTTGCTTCTTCTTAATTCATAACATAACATATTTGTTTTAAAATATTGTACTTTCAAACTGCTGGCTGTGGTCAGAATCAAGCAACGCTCTTGTAATCGTAGTGGCATAAATGATAGGCAAAGGCACAATCTCAGTCCTCGTCGTTGAATGATCTCCAGTCACAAGAAGGTAAGCGTTTCCCTCGTCCGTCTTTGTAATATCGAGGGTTAGTATCTCTCCTGCTTTACCAGCCATTATGCCCTGAAGTTTGGCTCGGCTCCTCTGGTTGAAGTTCTTGTGCTGAACACAAATGGAGCATGTCTCACAATACTCTCTAAAATCGTCCCTCATACAAAAGGCTGTAGTAGCGTTGACTAACTTTACTTCAGGTTTTCTTGACCCTGAATGTCCACCGCCGTTAAACCATGATACTGCCCTAGAACTTCTCGCCGCCATGCTTACGAAACGACAATAAAACTTTTAGCTGACTTGACAGAACAATCAAGACAAACTCTAAGGAGCATCTCGTCGGAAATGTCCAATAACTTGTATGCTCGCATCTGTGTCTAGTATGAAGGGACAATTAAATCATGCACAGCCATCACTGAAAAGAGGCACTTTTTTCGCAAGCTGGTGCAAGACAGTCGCAGTTTCAGTAAAGTGATATACAAACCGCGGACAATGACTACAAAACCCAAGGTAACTGATTTTGTGGTGAGCTATTTATTTATAACATCTATTTATGCAGGATCTGTGGCAACTCCTGCATCTGATATGATATGATATTATAAAGATACCGTGCCTCTCGCGCATAGAGCGTACGATAGTTGGATTTCAGCTTCAGACCGGCTATTGGAAGACACATAAAAACTCGTGCATATCTCTCAAACAACTACTCGAACGTGCTTCCGAACACAACCACGTCGTCAAGATAGATTCTGTAAACTTCATATTGCAGCCGTAAACTTCATATTGCAGCCGTAAACTTCATATTGCAGCCCAGCTAGGACGGCTTCCATCAGGCGCTGGAATGTCCCAGGCCTTGTTGCACAAACAAAACGACATCACTTTGAATTGGTACGGGCCTCTTTATTTTGCTAATGCTGTCTTTGATCGGTCAGCCTGCTCGAGATCCACTTTCCAATACCCCGACGTCAGATCTACTTTCAAAAACAAGTTCATGCCCGACAGCAAAAGACTATACTCGATTTGAGGAAGAGGGTATGTATTTTAGAGAATAACCGAATTCAGAGCCATATAGCACACACACACACACACACACACACACACACACACACACACACACACACACACACACACTCTCTCTCTCGTTTCTTCCAATTTATCTTGACTATTAATGCTAATGGATAAGTCCAAGGATTTACTGATGATTATATGACTCCTTTCATCAAGATATCGTCCACTTGTGGGTCAATCTCCTGCTGGATATGAAATGACAATGTTCTGGGCGGGATTTGTATTGTTCCGGAATTCCATGTCTTAATATAGTGTTTCATCAAATTTGTTCTACCCAAAAGATCATCATTTTGAGCAAAAGCTGTACAATATTCGTTCAACGAGGAACTGCGAACAGCTGCCTGATCGGGTGTCAAATGGCTGCATGATCTTTCGAATAGCTCATAAGGGTGTAATACAATCGACATTCTGCGTAGATAGTTCTGCACTGGCTTGAACGCACCAAACGCCAGCTTCATACTTAGCTGAATTCAATACCCTTATTGGCACCGTTCCGTCTGTCCCCTTAATAACTGCCCACGAGAGTATTTTCGTTTCATGACGAGTTTCAGTTGTATTATATCGTCGCTTGCTGATGATATAAAGAGTAGCGCCCGTGTCCGCCAGCTAGCTAGACCTTGGGTGTACAATAATGATTCTTTATTAATATAACGTAAAGGTTTGTGATGTTCTAATGTTTTTTGTTTTTGTTTTTGTTTCTCGTTTTTTTTTGGGGGGGGGTGTTTTTGTTTTTGTTTTGTCTTAGCGTCTCCTTTACATTGGTCACTCTTTTTCAATCGAACACTGGTCACTCTTCCTCAACCAAACACTGGTCACCCTTCCTCAACAGAACATTATCTTTCAGCAGGCTTGTTACACTCATATTGGTAATAATCACACTCATAATAATTCAAGCACTGGAATTTGTATCATGCTGTTTGTATTGCTGTTGATGCCGCTGGTCTAGTCTTTCGTTTTATTCTTCGCTCAATCTTTTGTTTTGCACTATTGATAGGTCTACTTTCACATCGAGTTGCTTGATCACAGTTGGCATTCTTCTCTTCGGGCCTGGTTTTGTAATTGTTGTGACTCTTAAAAGCAAAACTTAGGGGCCTTTATCTTACACCAGCATCTACGAAAACCCTCAATTCCGATTGTTTCCTGCCAGCAGCTTGGGCGATTGCACCAGACATAAAGTCTCAGGTCTCCATCCCAATCGGCTCCAAAGAAATGATATTTCGCAAGTCAATCAAGAATATCAGGTGGGCAACCAGGATATATCATCGAAACAAGCCTTTGCATGCTTGCCCTAACTCGGGAAGCGTTCTTATCCTTCTTCTGAAACGGTTTCGAAGCTGAGCTTAATATATTTATTATTCGTCTTGGTTGCGACTTGCGAGGCGAACTTCCAAGCTTCCCAAACTCGATTTGACCGAGCTGATCTTCCATGACTTGGAGGGCATCCTTCCTCAAATATGCAACTCCTTCTCGATTTCATTCCAATTGTTCCTTATTGCACAGTGCTCAGAATGGATCATATAGTCAAGAAATGGGTTATGAACCATCATACCCATCTGCCTTAATAATCTCCTTACTTTGAACTGTTTAAGAATTAAAATCAGGTTTTCTTGTAACAACTTCCTTGGTCAATAGCGAGCTTGGAGTCTCTCTTTGACTTCGCTAAAGCTTTCGACTAAACTTGCTCTAAAAGAAATGTCCCAAAGATGTGTTTAATTTTGTCAGATTGATGTGTGATGAGAATGTTTATATTTTTGACAAGACTATCAGTCGAATCATGATCACAGGAACTTGGGAGGTGTTTCGATCGTAAGTACCTGATCTCTCACCGTTAGGGGTCCTCTGCTTACTAGTTACGAAACCCGAATATTCAGACCTGGCACCGAATGCATGAATATTTTCGTCAAAATTCTCGCTCTCAACCGGATTTGAAGTAATAAAGAACTGAACATAACTGTTAGTGGCCATAAGCTGTTTATGTTTCGCGTTAATAGGTAGTATTTTCGGTAATAGTCTCCATTGAACAGCCTACCATAATGGCGTATCGATAAGAGCGCTTTGGTCTCGCTGGACAGTTTATGTGGTGAATTTTCATCTGAAAATGACCTATTGCAGAAAAATGAGAATAATTTTACACTGAAGATACAAATAAAAACTAGTGATTTTTGTAGAAAGCAGGCATGGAAAATTTTGCCTGTGGCAATCAGGTTAATTTCTTATACAACTGGTGGCTTTTATACTGAACCAACACTGCCACCAACCCCTCTCTTTTACATTTATGTTTGACAGCAAAGAGCTATTTTGAATATTTTCCTGTGACAAGGCAGCTAAAAGAATCAGTATGTACCTTATGCATGAATAAAGTTCACTAGTACTATAACAAATTAGCATATTTTTCATCACCCCTCAACCATCTCGATTTTTAGATATTTACCTTTGTAGCAGACATACGTAAATATGTAACCCAAGTCGGCTGTTTATTTGCAGGCCAAGTTACGCATATGACCTCCAGTGCTAGTCTAACTGACAGGCAGTCACCAAACAAGCCAACCCATTTTCAAGCCTACCTCAAAGTAAATCTAAAGCACATTACAGATTTAGCTTCTGTGTGAATTTATAAATGCTAGGCTTATGATAATTAGGTTCATGCCTTCTACCTTAAAAATTAGGAAGGTGTCAAAATACGAAACTGTCCAGTGAGACCTTTCTGCGCTCGCTCCAGTGGTCATCGTAATAACCAGACGATATATTCATTTATAATGAATCACACTTTGGTCCTTTATTTTGCGACATAAAATGATTAGTATTATATGATCAATTACTCTTGCTTATAATATATATATTTAGGTGCATGCGCATAACTGTATGTGTGTGAGTGCGTTGGGCATGAGGTGGGGCCAGATAGAAATAATCTGTCAGAAAGTTTTTCCTTTGTAAATCAAAATTATTAACGTATAAAGTTATGAATGGTGACAGGGAAGGAACTCATCACAAAACCATTATGCGTTTAATTTGCCCATGCGAGATTATTAAGTTCCAACTATTTCTTTTGAAACTGAAAATGCAGCTCAACTAAGCTCGTGTTTGTTACCCACTCACCCCCAACAAAAAAATACGTCTCGTTCTAACCCATTTTTAGGCGGTCTCTAGCACAATCTGTAAATAAATATACTCTTTTGCTGACCTTTCAATGAAGACATTAAGAAATCTTCTAAAATTAAAATTCATCTATCCAATCATATTTACTATTAGAGAACGAAAATTATGAACACGCAGTTCTCCTCCAGTTGTCTGTTGGAATAGCTGCTTAGCTGATATGAACTGAATAAAATCACTCGAAAAATTTAACAAAGCTATCCAAAGTCGCATCGTTGCCACCAGAAAATCTTTCTTGTTACACGCGAGGGGTCTAAATAGCTAGCGACTCCAGCACGTTTGGGTGAGCTTGAGTTGATGTCCATTTTTTTCCCGTATATCCATGGACCTCAAGACAACAGTCGTTGTCAGCTGAAGGATTCTTAACCAATAAAATGCCACAAATATATGTCCTCACAAACGATGCGTTTCAACATCACGAGACCCTAATTTCAATAATCCATGTTTGTCATTTTTCATATTTGTATAACTCAACATTCAGCCTTTCCAAGCCGAAGAGTGATTCTTTATACCATTGCACCATCAAACACGACTCAAACACCTAATACAAAGAATTACTCCTATCTTAAATTACTATATATTTATACATTAAAATATCCAGCTAATTTCTTATATTAAGAAATACGGTACGGTTCATTTCACAAAACTAATCCATGTTACCATAAAATCTCGTAAACACTGTACATTATGATGGCCGTTTCTAGACATTGGCTGAAACTCAATTTGAGAAATATCTTTCCAATACCGACCCCACTAATCAACCAATAATCACTAAAATCAATCAAAGCTATAGACGGAGATGATCATACAATTAGCACATACCGTAGATTTATTACAATATATTGCTCTCTGCATTATCTCTTGTACCTACTCCCACATGAACAAGAGCCGAAACAAGTCTAAATCTGTCGTACATATGAAATAAATTCTCGTCCCTAGGGTTTAGATTCTATCTTGTAGGGCTTATAAAGGAACTATCCTATTTTACGCACTCACATAAAGACTTAAAATATTATAAGAGCCCTATTGTAACTGGAACAAAGCTAAGGAAAGCCCAAACGTTTTGTTGAAGGAGAACTCATACAATATTATGCAGTATATATTTCACCAAGAGAGAGCAAAATCCAGCCATTTACACTAGCACATTTATTAGGATTATTTAATTTTTCTCTCAAAAAGAATTTTGCTAGAAAAGCAATTTCAGTTGTGTTAGGAAATATAGAAGCATATATACAATGTCGTTTTGTCAGTCGCTGCAAATTTTAATTTTAATTATGGATCCCGAATCCTTCAAAAATTGCTCACATCTTTTTGTTTCATTTGAGCACTGAGTGACATAACAAATACTTCAGTTGCCTTTCTGTCTCGATAGGTGGTCTGCACCAGTTTTCGCGCGATCGTTTCATACTTTTCTTCTTTGCAGTATTTTCATTGAGCACAGTAACAGGGGTTCACGCTATAAATTACCTCTGGAGCTTACAAAAATTCTGCACAACTGAGAAAAATTAACGACGCTGTTTAGCAACTGGTGCAGTCCTTCTGCAGATTTACTTTTTCTCATCAAATTGTATTTAAATACGCACATTTTACACTCCAATATTTGTTCAATGATTTTCACGTAATTCTGAACAAAATATTACCCCATTGTGTCAAACCAATTATAGTGTAACACTGAATAAAAATATAGGCCCATTTTGAAACACTTGAAACTTCATACAAGTTGTAATTAAGTCATAATCTTGACTTTATTCAATTAAAACGGAATCACTGGCGCGTTAGGTATTTAGAAATATGATTCAGAAATTTCTCTCCACAAAAGAATATCTCAAATTGAGATCACTACGTATAGAAGCTTTTCATTTTACTGTCACGGATTCTTGCAAAAAAAATATAATGACTTGTTAATAGTGATACATTTTACGACCGTCTTATCAGAGGTTAGGCATAAAGCGTTTTCATGTCGCTATAAAAATGATTTATGATCCAAGTGCGGTACAAGATGCCCCTTCATCAACTTTGATAAGACCGAAACTAAAGTGATGCATAAAATGATAGACTTTGTTGTGCTAATTGAGTTTCGTGACCTAAGGTATATTAAATTCTGCCTCTGGCAGATAATAGACCTAATGGAAATCAGTAAATTCTCATCACTGCAATATTTCACGGTCATCGAACGTTGTAATGATGAACTGCTTCAATGTTAAATATATGTCTTAGGATTCGTCGAGAAAACGAAACTTAACTTTACGCAAAATGAGATAAATTCAATAGAATTCTTTACATCGCAATATTATTGTGTCTATTATATACTTTATGAACAATCCTATTAAATTAGTTTTGTTGCTGTCGGTCAAAATCCGGCGGTATCGACAGTAATTATGTAAAAATATTCAACGCTTCCTTTTGTGGTACAAACGTGCCCACATTCGATGGAGTACTTCTGGCTACAGCTATATAATAATGGCTACTGTAGCATTGAAAGCTGACAAAGTCAGAAATCTGAGGTCAACAATGACTGTAACCCTTTATGCCCGATACCAGTCGCTAGATAAACAGTAGATCTAAATAATTAGGAAAATCTGAATACATCCAAACAATTACAAATTGCGAAGGGAAAGAAAAATGTATAATTTTTTAAGATATTTAAAATGAACGGCTAGTGATCGCTAGTTGCTGCTGTGGTACGAGAGAGAGAGAGAGAGAGAGAGAGAGAGAGAGAGAGAGAGGAGGTGGTCCAAAAAAAGTGGAACCTCCCATGAAGCCCCCGTTTTGCAAAATGGGTGCTACAAGAAATGCTATTTTGAGCCAAGCAATGTTGACTTATTAATTATCCAAAGCTTGCTCCAATCCGGGGCTTGTAAGAATGTTGATTTTACCTGTGGCAATGCCGGCAACAATTCACACGAAATAATCATTGAAGCAACTGCTATGTGTCACCGTTTATTTGCCGGTGGCGTCATGGACAGTAGTGTTTATCGGCAGGCATGGCCCTAGGATGTGCGGAGCCCAAGGCAGCATGCTGGGTCCAAGGCAGCAAGCGATGAGCGCGGAGCCCCAAGCAAAAAAAACTGCATTGCGGAGAAGCGCGGGGCCCAAGGCTGTTGCCTCGTTCGCTTTGCCCTAGGGCCGGGCCTGTTTGTCGGGCAGTGATTGACGATATTACCGACGATTACTACAGTGAGTGACCAATTAGATCGGCGATAACAAAATAATATGATCATACACAATGCCCAACGTGGACCTGAAAGAGCCACGGTGATAAATTCACGATTACCGGTTTATCGAGCGATATACGGAGATTGACTCGCCGATGCTATTCAAGGTTTATTCAGAAGGATAGCCCAAAAGCTATCCCTACTGCAAAACAATTAGGCATGAAAACCATTAAAGTTGTTCGTGATAAAGGTATTGGCACTGCTGGTGTTGTTGCTGGTAAGTATTCTCAGCGATCAAAGACAGACTCGAGCGATTAGTACGACAAAAACTATAGCAGAATGCGAGCATTCCAATAAAACTACCCAGTACCGAAGTGATGCCAGCAAGTGTCAGCAAAATAATAAATCAAGCTGCAAATGAGCGGTTGAAATAATTAGCTGGACTGCCGTCACTGACAAACACCAATCCGGCCAGAAAGAAACAAATATAACCGCAAGTCTGAAAGCGGGAGGTGGCCCGGCTCAACGGTCATTTTAAACAACAAATAATATATTAAAATGTTTAAGCGTGTATCTGATCCCGCACTGGACATGGACGCGACAGTCCTCAAAGATGAATCAGGTCGTGATTATCAGTAGTATTCTTAAGATGTGCGTGTACCTGACGCACGTGGGTAAATCGAGCTACAAGTTCAGATTACATGCGGATATTTCTTGCCCGCTGGGGCATTCACTAAGATCAAATGTCAACTCTTAAAAGCAAATAATACAGTATATGCAATTGGAGATTGAGTTGGTTTTGTTAATAATGGTATTAGGGCGTTGTTTAACAGGGCCACGTATAGCATTGACGGAAAGAATATTGAATCATGTCTGGAAAATGTTGACGTTGCCACGTCGATATTGGGGCTCGCAAGATATTCCGATGATTATTCGCTGTCCGCAAATCCATCAATGATGTTCACGAAGGATACCACTGATCATCCTGAGAGCAGTAACGTGACAATGAACGGCGCTCGAGATGAAGTTGCATCAATGAGTGAAAATTTCAACCAAGGACTTGCGGCACATCGATCAGTGTTAAACGGTGATGAAGAATTTTCATGTGTGATTCCACTATCACATATATTTGGATTCTGCAATATGTCAAAAAAGTTATTTTCGGTGCTAATCACACTGTGGTGCTTGTCAGAAAAGACACCGACCACTATGCAATCTGGTATCCTGCTGGTGTTGATGATGGTAAAGTGAGACTGACATAGCTTTCGTTGTGTATGTCAACAATGACACCATCACTCATTCGAGAACAATGGCTGCTCTCTTTCATGGATAGCGGAGGTAAGTCAACGCTGTCGTGGTTGTCGATGACCACAGACAGTGTCCAGGGTAACGTTGCTGGGTAATTCATTGGCAGATAGCATCACAGCAGGGAGTATCAGCTCTACGACATATATTTATAGCGCTTCAGGAAAACACCCGAGTAGATTCACAAGCACGAAACCCAGTGGTGTTTAACACGCACGGGGTTAGTGAAGTTTCTCTGAGAATAAATGGACATCAAAAGCCATCTGCAGAAGTGTTACTGAATTTTGAGAACAATCATGTTGTACGTCTGTATCATCGTCTGATTACATTTATGGGGCGTGATTAGAATATTGGTTCTGGTTTGGAGATATGTCAGTGGTACTTTACAACGCTATATCCAATCTATTCTTTCTCGTTGGAACACCTGTATTTGTTTAGGCAATCAGTCGTCTACATACACCGGCTGGTGGTTACAGAGCAATCGCTGTTATATTGTCAGACAGAACAATGCTGCTTGAAGGTGCTGGCGGACGAATGAAAGTGATTGATGCACCCGTAGTAAACATATAAATGTTTTCCAAACATGTAATTAGATCATTCATGATGTTATAATGCCATATCATCAAGTCAATGTTACTCTGGTCGGATTAAAAAGTTGCAATTGGCATCAAAGAAGAATTCTGGGGGGAAGTATCTCATACACTACAATGACGCCAAGAAATCAAAATTAGCCTTCGACTTGATCTTTCCGCAAATGCGATCAGCGATACAGCAAAGACCGGAGGTATATTTTCACTTTTAGTGGCGATACCATCGTTGATTGCCACCGCAGTTTCAGCTGTTGCAAAAGCAGACGCATTTGGTGCCGTTGGAACAGCTGCCGGCCTGGCATTGAAAAAAGCAACAGGACACGGTCTAATGACCTCAAAAATGGGACGGGGTCTAACATTACCAGGAACGTGGTACGGTCAAGGTCTGAGACTGACGGTGACGCTTCCCCATGCCCAATTTTGATTGATTTGATCCTGCTCGGCGATTAAACATAAAAAACTTCAGAGGTGTTTTCATGCAAGATCAGTTACCGGCAAAACCAAACCATGTTGAATCTGTTATCATTGATCTCGATGGCCGTTTTGGTCCAGGTATTCACTGGGTTGCATACGCGGTTGATGCGCGTGGTGTTGTTTATTTTGATTCGTACAATCCGTGCCACCGAGAGAATTGTTACAGTATTTTCAGCAAATTATCTAGCAGAGTGCGAAGCACTCCAATCTGGTATTCAATATTACCAACACAGACAATGACGGATCCACCAAAATGCGGTCCAGAAGTACTTGCTGTACTTAACACCGTGTCAAGGTCATCAGCACCGCCCCATAAAGTCGTGCATGAGTATACCAGCAGACGGCATCGTTTTAAACAGGTTAATAATTTATAATGGTAGATATTTACGGAAGATCTGTATCACGTAAGTGCACAGGTTACGTTGATTTATCTGCGTATGTGACGCGAGATGAACTTGCTGATCTTTTGCGTCTCGCCGGGATTGACCAAGATGAAGTTGTTGTTTGTCAGGATCAGCAAGGACGGTTAAAGACGAACAATATTAAGTGGACCAATATTATCCTGCGAGTCTCAGGTGTAAACACGATAACATCGTGGTATTTACCGCGACGGAAAAATAAAAAACTCGAATATATCAATCGTAGATATATTCCTGTATCCGGTGGTTAAATGACTGGTAATAATTAAAATAACATATTCAGTATTAAATAAATTTATAAAACATTTTGAGAAAATTAATATTCCGGTTTTGTGGAGAAAATTTTATAATCAGATGATCGAGCCACACCAGTTCGAACACAACAGTCGTTTTAAACAGATTAAAGGTTCATAATGGTAGTTATTTACGGTAGATCTGCTGAGCGCAAGGATCTCAGCGACATTGATCTGTCAGCGTGTGCGACACGATATGAACTTGCTGATCTTTCGCGTCTTGCCGGGATTGATCCAGAGGAGGTTTTTTTTTCTTTTTTTCTCAAGATCAGCATGGGCGGCTAAAGACAAGCAATAACAAATGGGTCGATATTATCCTACGAGTCTCAGTCGCGACCAACGATAACATCATGGTAATTACTGATGGTAGAAAAATCAAAGACTTAAGCGTATCAGTCGGAGAGATCTTTAAACGTGTTGCCAAAGCTGGCGATACAATGACTCGTGAACTCAACATGAGCGGAAATATAATCACTAACTTGAGAGAACCAGAATCGGACGATGAAGCTGCCAACGAAGAAATACGTGGACAACAACGACATTGCGACAAGGACCTCGTTAATAACAATCAGTAAAGGTTTGGCCATATTCAGATCTGAATATACTAATCATGTAACCGCGTTACAAATTTTCGCAGAAACATAAATAGAACCGCTAATGATCTTTTTTGGGAGTTCCAAATGTCGTCGACATTAGTCTAGCTGAAATTCTCAAACGACTCGATGACAGCGCCAAAAATCAAAATGATTACCGCCGGTGTTGTTCATACGACTGCATTCATCAACGCGGTATACACAGTAGCGTCTGGATCAGCAACATGGTCACAAGAAAACAGCTCCATCAAACATACCGCTGAGGTCTCCAGGGTGTACAGGCTCTCGGTGTTTAGTGCTACACGATTTAGGACATTTACGACATATCCATGGCGTCATTCCACCGATAGATTTTCTGTTAAATCATTCATACCAGAACCAGCAGATAAAGACTTAACCGCGACGACGTATTGGTGGTGTCTGGAATTCGTCGAGAAAACACCTCAATTGGTAACTTAGTATATAACATAATGAATTCCACACAATCTTTCGGTTTAATTAGGCGTGTGCGTGGAAGGCATCGCTGGAAGAAATCATCAACGAGCACATGATAAAACAAAATATAATTTTGCAGACGAATCATCGTCATCGACAATGTTGTTTACACGGTCTTCTCGCTGGTCGCTGGAACAACGACGTTAATCGGCACGTTATCAGCAACGCATGCGATACCGCCCGTGGTTGGAATCAGTGTCTGTGTTGTTGTCGACGTTATTGGTATCCTTAATATTATCGCGATAAAGATATCTACATGTGCGGTAAAAAGAATTACATGAGTACACATAAATAAAGTACGCGGTGACGTATGCGTGTATAAATATATGATGGATACTGTCACCGACGGTGCAATATCAGACAATGAATTTGCTGATATTAAGCATATTTATTATCGGTATCACAAGAACGCAAACATACCAGTTCCAACGTTCCCAACGCCACATTTAGAACCCGCCGTATAGAAATAACCACACGACTGGAACAGATCAAAGCTAACACAAGGCCGCTGACTACCACAATGATATCAGAGACGTCAACACGGCCGAAATTTGATATCAATTTTCCAAATCCGATAAAAGCATAAAATCGGTCACTTGAGATCGCACTGGAACAATTACCCTTTTCTTATAGTTGGCTAAATATCAGAGAAAAATCATTTGGTTGATTAGACGCTAACAATTCGCTTGTATTTTCACATAAAACCAAGTTGGAAGGGGGCCAGCCAATCCAAGCCTGGGGAATCGTCAACGTATCAAGAGGATCATATCAAATCGGACAAATCGATGATGAACTTCAGCGCTGATTCAAATCAATAAAGGGAAAAGAATCAAAGATCGCTATCAAAGGACACGAACCAACGTTGAATGCCGCCATTTCAATATCGACACTGGATTACGCCGTTGACATATACAAGTCGTGATCAGAACCGTGTTGGGGTGGCCTCTGGCGACCTGATTATTCACGGACAGGATATCGTTTTATAAAAAAGAACACAGAGAACTGGGACCTATTCTCTGAGTGGATAGACAAATATGAAGAGGGTACAGTGAATGATTCTCAAATAGAAGAAATCGGCAGCGGGATTGCGCAGGATCATGAAAATACACGGGGTAATCTACGATCGCTATTTGAGAAGTATGTGATTGAATTTCCGAATAATGATCATAAAGAAAAAAATCATTAATACAGTAAGACATCTAAACCATTTATAGGCCGATGCTCGCAGTTTAACACAAATGACTGTCGAAACAACCCGTAAAGATTCCGGTTATAAAAAGTTATTTCTTGATCATTATAAGATCACCGAAGACCAACTGCCTACATTCCAACTGCCCGGGTTGGACATCGATAAAATGAAAAAGGAACTCAGTGACATACTTGATGAATATTTTCCAAAGATTTATGCCGCATGGGAGAAGATACAAGGCCATCCAGATATTCTCCGACATAACAACGATCCAACAGGTGTTGGTAGTCATGCATCACCAGGTATTGTCAATATCACGTCGACGATTTCTGTAAATCATGTTTGTGACGCAGTCGACGGTAACTATACCGCGTCTGGGCAAGCATCACACAGGCAGGCCCAGAAGGGATATGTTCTTTACAGCTTTTCTCCAGATGTCCTGCTGGTCATTTGATTATTTCGGTGCCCGTTAATCCTTTTTATTTACGATGTCATAATCCGTCATTGTCACAAATACATTTCTATCTGACCAACCAAGACGGTTGTTTATTGGACACGCGCGCTAAAGAATTAACTGTTAGTTTGTATGTGCGTGATAGGCCGTGAAACAGCCCACCATGAAAAAAGACCGAAAAATAGCGCATATCGATAACCAAAAATAAAAAGCATTTTTTATCGTTTATTTTTCGCGGGGGTACCGGTGACGTTGCTATTCCACCTTGGCAGGTTCAAGAATCCTAGCGGATTCTAACACAAGTTTGTTTAGCTGTCTCGCACGCGCACGTATAGCCACACGAATGTAATATTGTCGAGACAAATCTGATCGTATTTTCTCAATGGCGCTTGCCAGTGGAACAAATTTAGTTATCTCATGTTGTTTGTGTAAATCCGCCAATGACAATTCCATTTCGCGTAGGAGTAATTTGATAATTTATACTCTACCGCTAGTGTATATCTACCCTCTTCCCGTCGCTGCTGTATCATCTCAAAATCATCGTTTATTTTTTCAATATTAAGTTGAACCGAGAGACCATCTTGCTGTAATTGTTCAATTTAATCTCGTTAATATTTTCTTGGTTCATTATACAACAAATGCATGTCTTTAATAAAAGATTGTATCGAGACCAATTCGATAACGTGTTGCAGGATGGTGTAAACATATTGTGATGAATCCATGCGGGGTTTTCTAAGCATGTGCAAAGAAGTTTTTAAACTTATTTATGTCCATGTCGCCGGGACATCAAGTCTGGTGAATATTTCGCAGCGTGTGTGTAGCGACACCGTTAAAAATAACCAAAAATTTACAGTTATCTCTGATCATTTTTGGGAATCTGAGTGTACCGCTGTGTAACGTAGATGACATCTGTGTTTTTATGTCTGCCTCGTGAAAATATTCTGGCCGGATATGCTTCTTTGTCAAGCATGACATCATCGTAAACCACTAAACTGTTGATATACCCGTTAAGATACTTGAAGAATGGTTCATCATCGATGTCGGTGATAAATTCAATAACAGCATCATCATCCTTTGCGTTTTCATTAAATTCCTTAAGAACATATTATCATCCACAGATGGCGTTACTAAATAAAGTTTGTCCCATTTGAGCCACCTCATTATCAGGTTGAGCAACAAATGAGTTTTACCAGACCCAGATGGACCACTTATAATAGCTCGAATGAAATTTGGTAACACTGAATGATGCTTGACCGGTGCCTGCTAGCGTGTTGCCGAAATGTCTATCACGTTCATACCGTACATATATAGTATTATTTATAGTCATTAGTTTATATTGTGTTTGATGCAAGACGGTCACGGATATAACCGGGTTAAATACAAACACGTTGAAAAATAAAGAGCGAAAGCTCACAGGTAAGTGTGTGAGTTTATCGCAATCTGTTTCATCGCACGCTGAGGAGATTCCTTCCGATAAAGTATACCAAACGGTAGCACAAATTGATCAAATGTTGATTCATATTGTGGCAGACAAATCGGCCAAAGATAAATCTGAGACGTTACCGTAAAATAGCCAGACCGATACAGGGTCGAGCGCACTAATATTATAAATCTCCTCAAAAGTATCGCCGTCATTAAATCGTATTGTTCTTTCTCTTAGAAACTTTATTACTGATTCAGTCCAGGCTAGACTGTTATGATCTATAATCGCTGCTGGTTCGCCCTTACTACAGTATTTGCCAGAAATATACAAAATCTCGTATGTTATTGTTTTTACCACGATCGGAAACTTCAATGTTTTTTCCAACACTGCTACGTTATTTATTTTAACAACGTTGATAAGAGAGTTTTTCCATTGTGCCATTTTTATTCTCCATTCTTTAAGTCCGTTTCCACGTCTCGAGTTAGTAAAATGTTCTCGAACACGGTGGGCTACGTAATTTAACGTGCCAGTCCGCATCGGGGCAAGAGCATCAATATCAGGATCATTTAAATGGTACAGTGCATAAACAACTGCGGACACTGGATACGCGTTATTGTAGTATGGTTTGTCTATTCCGGTAAACATGCCTAGTTTGGAGCTTTTGTCCATACTTTCGACATTGTTATGCCGCCGTGAATCCTTGACAGGGTCGATTTTATCACAAATAATCTAAGTTGGGACATCTTGGTTAACATGTTCGATAATAAATTTTATTCTGAATATGTACTTTTTGTCCTCTGCAAGATTATTAATAATAGTCTCTGCTCGTTTGTCGTTCATGGTGGAATCAATGGAAATACCATAGCCATCTATCCTAAATGTTGAAAAAACATGAGACGCACCATCTTGCGCACTCATTTTTGGCCATTGTAATAAATGTAACTGTAACTCAAATGGTGGTTTCTTTTTGTCACCTAGTAATCTGTCAAAGTAAAATCTAGTGTTGTGGTTCAATCTCGGCTAACCTCTCAATTTCCCTAGCGGTAAATAATTTGTTAGTCTGATTTGGTAAAATTTTTGTGTGCAATTTTCGACCTTGGGAAAGCTGATTAGACTAAAATACTATTCTCTCAGCAGCTTTGCAACAGTAGACTTAGTCATTGCTATATAATTACGAAACGTATTATCTTCAATTAAACTTTATCCAATAATATAATATGCATCAGGCACAAAATAGTTGTCGATGACTCATGACCTGATCAGTTACACCTTGTAAAATAAAACTGTCGTGGCGAGTACTGTGGTTATCATATGGCCAGTGTTAGGCATGGCCATGTTTGAAATGAATTGGGGTCAAGGGGAAAACACAGTTATGTGTATCTTGCGGCGGACGAAAATATCGAGCGCTTAAACGATATTACGAGATACAAAACGCTTCTGATGACATCAAAATAAAAGACGCAAAGGATTACCTTGAGAGATATTCCTCTGCTGAAAAATAATGTTATATTAGAGAAGGAACAATTTATATAAATGGAGCAAGTTGAAAATGACATTAACGTTGATGAATTTAGATGTCATCCAATATTTACTAATTACGAAGCGAGCAGAGCTGGGATCATCAGAACCTGTCGTCTCAAAAAGAACTCTTGGAAATGTCAGTAACATGGGGTACCTCAGTATAGGTATCGGAATTTCAGGAAGCAAAAAAAAAAATGAATAAAACTGTATCGCTCACATAGATTTATTTACGAGTGTTTCTGTGATCCGATTAGAGATGGTCTTGTGATTGATCATATTATTTCTGATAAACAAGATAATAGATCAGAAAACTTACGAGTTGTTACACAGAAAGAAAACACAATACGTGGAATTATCAACAGAAGTCAAAATAACACCAAAGTATGTTAGATTAATAAACTTAAAGACAAGAGAGATAAAATAATTTTCATCATTATATTCCGCTAGAAAATATTTCGATGTAAGTCACGGATCAATGCAATTTACGTCAGACAATATACAAAATTCAGCCATGTCAAAGAGACTTAACCAAAAAATAAAATTTACATACATCACACAATAAATACCTTACTACAAAAGATTCACACTGGTCAGTTGACATAGAAGATTTCAGTATGCACAGTAACGTATTTTTTTTACCAGAACAAATTGCCAAAATTTCAATTCGACTTACAATTTAGATATTGCCCCCAGGCGACGTGTCAAGCTAGCTAAAAATGCCTGTGACATATTGATCGCTAATAATAGACACGGGGTTTCCCACGCTCGGTAAAAATTGTTACCTGTTATGATAATAGAACAGGAATGATTTAAAATGCTCAGATACTTAATAAATTCTGTGTTTAGTGTTATATAAATGCGAATACACTCATTTTTTATATGTTATTTTAGCCGTATATTATTAATAGAGACAGTGTCTTAGTGGTTAAAGCGTACGGACAATATTTCGATCAACCTGTGGAAACTTACTTCATATTCGATCACAGGAACAAGCGACTGACATATTGTCGGCGTTTAAAAAAATATTATAAGTGGGAGGGTGCCTGCGATGCATAGAGAAAAGATGAAATATCGTTGAATGGGTAATTGTAAACTTGTAAAACTTAACCCAGGTGCACTTGCCTGGGCCTCTCCCGAACCCAAATACGGGTGGTCATTGTATAGCACCCAGAGTTCACTTGGGGGTGTGTGCTTGATTACAAAATTAATATTCAGCCTGTACAACCCTCTAAATCTCTAAACGTTCGGTCTAAAATTTCGTTACACACTTAGCAATTCGCCAGAGGATGTGCTCACACACAATGGAGAAAATCTATAATAATTACCCAAGAAAGTTATTAAGTATATATATTCAGCATCTATCAACATGGTCGCATTCATTTCTTTTTCCTATTTTTATAAAAGACTCAGATTAATATTTCAGCATTGCCATAGGTAAAATCAACATTTTTACAATGGGGCTTTGATGGGGGGTGGGGAGTCCCCATCAAGGTCAACGCCATTCATGGCTAATACAAGCCTCGGATTGGTCTTTGGATAATTAATGAGTTAACGTTGCTTGACTAAAAAAAAAAAGCATTTTTTTTAGCCCCCGTTTTTCAAAATGGGACCTTGATGGGGGGATGACCGCTTGTCCTCCTACTGAGAGAGAGAGAGAGAGAGAGAGAGAGAGAGAGAGAGAGAGAGAGAGAGAGAGAGAGAGAGAGAGAGAGAGAGAGAGAGAGCAGTATCAGTAAACAACTTTTCTTACAATTATGAACAAAACACAAGCGACTCCAAAATGAATCTGTATCCTTTTTTGAAGTATTATTTTGAAGTATTATCAGAATCAGACTAACTACAGTTCCCTGGTAAGTTCATAATATCAATATTTTGATGTGTTTCTTTGGTTACATGACATTCCATCCATTTTAACCAACTTAGTTTGTTCACCGCAGAACGAGAATCAACCCACGTACGCTCACGCGTCCCAAGGAGTAAATAAGTGTGTATTACTACTAGGTGTTCAGATTCCATTCATTAAATAAACGACCTCGGGTCTAATATTTTTCAATACTCAGTTACACATGCATATTGGATAGCTTTCAATTCATTATTTATATTGTCTTCACGCGTGCAAAACAGATAAAATAAAGGTATGACTTTCCGGCAATTATCGGTTGCAGCAGCTGCCGCAGCAGCTTCAGGAGTTTATTTGAAAATTTTTAAATGTTTTCGATTGTGAGTCATTATAGCTCTGGTTGCTATCACGATTTTTACATTAGGGGCGAGGATCATTACAGCACTACTACTTGGTAACAGTCATAATTTGGAGTGTGGATCATTGTAGCACTGTTTGCAGCCACCACCGTTCTGTTATAGTTAGTATGAGAATCAACTGTTTACGTTGCATTTGGGATACCTATAATGCTTTTAGCTGGCACAGACTTTACGTGGGGTGGGAATCATTGTAGCACTGGTTATTGGCACGAACTATACGATGGAGTGTAGATTACAATAGCTCACGAGGTCTACGAGTTAGGGTGGGGTGGGAATTATCATTGCATTGTTTGCTGGCACGACATATATGCTGTAGTGGGAGGGATTATAGCACTTTTTGCTGGCACGACCTAGATGTTCGGGTGAGAATCATTATATCACTATTTTGCTGGCACGACTTATATATGTGGATGGAGATCTTTATAGCACTGTTTGATAGCATGCCGTATATGTTATAGTGGGAATTATTACAGCAATGTTTGCTGTCACGACCTATACGTTCGGGTGGGAATCATGGTGGGGGGTCATATAGCATTGTTTGTTGGCTCAACGTATATGTTGGGGTGGGAATTTTTATAGCAATGTTTGCTAGCACGACCAATACGTTGCACTGTGGATGGTTATAGCTGTTTGATGGCATCGACGTATTGCTTTACTTGCAGAATCACAGAAGCATAACGTTTACGAGTTATCCGCCTGACAATAAATACCACTATTTATTACAACAATGACAAAGCTATGTTATTTTTAATTTCAAACTTAAAATATTTTAGATGCTTCTGACAATTTTAAATAATCCTAACTCTGAATAGTTTTGAGAGATATTTACCACAGTAGTATTGTGATGAAACTGAAGTATCGGTGTACCTAGTCTGAAAGACAATTCGTGTACGAGCAAGTGTCGAAACTAAATAACATTTATACGTCTTCGTATAGTCAAGAATGTGACTGCATGATGCTGTAATTATAGGATACTGCATTTGTATGGGTAAAAAAGAAAGACTTTTTCTGAGCAATAGTGCAAAACATTGAGAGTAAAGTATTACTTCGAAAACGAGTTCATAATTTCCCATAAAAGATGCAGCCACCTTTTTATTATATACTCATTTCGTTTTCCTACCTAGGGCTTAAAAATAAAGGAATGTACTAAAAGAAACAAAGTAATTGAATTTATGCTGTATTTCAAATAAATACACAACCTTTCATCCATCAATACCCAGTAACAATATTAATGCGCACAGAGCACCGTCCAGCGAACTTTGAACGTCGACGTGCGCTCGACATTAGTTTTAAAAAATTCTCCTTTTGGTCTACTTAATATTGAAATGTAGAGCCATATTTTGAATGAATGCATAGTGAAAGCAAACTTTTCCAGTTGGTCTGGAATGGATGGATTTTGTATTTCTGTTGATTCAGCTCAGTTCTGCTTTTCTGCTTATGATGGACTGATTTATTGGGTCATTTCATTGCAGTAAGGAGACTATGATTTCAGTTGGAAATGGAGTAGAAATTACAATACAGTTTTGGTGTGTATCAGATTTTCCATGACATGGGTCATGTCATTCGGATTTGCAGAACTAAGAAAATATATTTTGAGGAAATTCAAGATGCATAAATGTAAGTATATTTATTACCAGTTTAAAAAAGCATGTTCATGCTCTGTCACTTGCATGTTCACTGTTGGAGGAACCCCAGCTATGACATGTGTCATACAGCGCATGTCTTCTATTGCTAACTTAACATTGTATCAAAATAGTTAAACGAGGAAAATTGCTAAGCAGCTGTTCTGTGACAGTCCGCTTAGTCAACGGAAATAATACTTTTCGTCGTCATGGCGTATTGGCTCTGATGCTCCTAATTTCCTGCCAAAACCTTCAGTTGCATTTTGTTTTCTCGAATTTAGTGTTTTGACTGACTTGTAAAACTGTACGTCTCGGATAGATATGCCTTGGCCTCAATATGCTTTTCTATACTGTTTGTATAGACCCTATAGAGCACTGGTCATAGTCTGAACCATTCGATTTGAAAAAGCTACGAATGTTTCTCCTAAATAACTGTTTCAATGATCAGAATGGCATTTTCAATTACTGCGTCTCTCACGTTTGTTGACATTGCGAATATCACTTTATTCGTTTGCATGTTTCAAAGTTTCGTTTGTGACTCAGTGAACTCGTCCACATCGTTAACTTTATCATCTTTACTTTCAGATGGACGAAACAGCTTCTTTAGACCTTCACAAACAAATCTAATCAAGCAAAATGCGTCTACAACATGAGTGTATATGGTTTGTTTATAAAGTAGCTCCTAATACACGATACTAGTTTTAGACACACGTGACGTGCAGCATAAAGGTGTTCACTATCGAAAAATACTGCCCGATTCTGGCAATGTAAAGTTAACGGACAAAAAAAGGAGTATATAATAAAACGTAATATATAACGATTGATCTAAGTGATTATTGGGCTTCTTTGGCTTTATTCAGAGAGGCTGAACAGCGATTTATTTTTTCTGTGACTGCACAAACAACCTACTAATCAGGCAGTTTCATTCCCGTAATAGCTACAGACGCGGATTCGTTCACAATGTTGTGTGTGTCAAACGGTGATGTTTTGGACAACATTGTATACTCAACGTAATTATTTAATATAGTATTCTGACCAAAAAGAAACCGTATCCGCTAGGGTTGTGTTTATTAGCAGTAATTCTTGCACTCTGTGGCCATCAAAGATACAGTAATTCTTGCACTCTGTGGCCATCAAAAATAAAATCATTACCATGGTTGAGTTCGAGAGGGTGTTGGCCGAAATGGAGAAGGAGCAGACCCAAAACAGGGATGTGGTG